>JAPMOB010200142.1:0-15075 GCA_029875015.1 Lepomis gibbosus
ATATGTGTAATAAGACACAAAAAATATGTGATACATGAAGACACTATTGAAATATAACCAAATAAATAAATATATAAAATGTTGATGTTGTTCACATTTCAACAAGCTTTGGTATCAAAGTAAATTCGGCTGTAAACGCATTGTTTTGTTGACAAATGTGTACATTTTATCCTATGAAATGGTTTGATCTCAAAAGTGAAGTGGAATCTGACAGAGTGAGTTGCCTAAGTTTTGAGTGTAGAAAGTCCCCACAGTAATTTCCTCCTGAAGAGCATATATTAAAATAGAATATAGTTGTTTAAGCTTTTTCTATTTCTGTAGTTGAAAACCTACTGTAGGTGATAAGACAAGGCAATTTTATATAAGGCAGTTCAGTTTTCAGTGGTTTATATGAACTTAAAATTTAGAAGGATAAATGATAGTTCACATTTGATCTATTTTTAGGGGACCCAGTGATTCACCATTGACAAGGCTTGTGTTTTACCATATGTCTACTGAGGGAAGTACCATTTGAAGTATCTGGTTAAATAAGGGAAGACCTACACATGCCCTTCTGTTGGGAAAGTTGTGGCTGTTGATCTACCCATCTGTTTTGTTTCACAAAGATTACCTGATTCCCACACACAAATAGGTTAAACCTACCTTGACCATTTATACCAGACTATGCTGTTCAATGGTAAATACTGTCTTGTAATTTGTAATTGTCCCTGTAAGTACATAATTATGTTTTGATGTCAGTTGATGTTTGGGCAATCTGTAACTGTTTTCTTTCTTTCTTTAATTTGTGAAGTTACACAATGGCAGAGAGATCTATAATATCAACATAGGAAAGGCTGATATAATGAGCAGCACAGGCGCACTTAACATGTGAGTTTGCTTGATCGACCTGGTGCATAGTAACCTGGTATCGACCTTGCATACCATAGTCAAGCAGTGTAAGTCCTAGAAAACCATATCAAGGACCTAATGTACTAGGTTGAATAACCTAGTCAGTAACACCAACACCAGACACAACTTCAATCACTCTATCACTTGTTGCTTTTGTGTAAAAGAAATAATTGCCCCTGCTTGTTGTACACCCTTCAGTTACAGCTACTATTTTGTGACTCTCAACAAACTCAAATGTCGATGGACATTTTCAGCCAAACCACACACTGCCTGTTCAAAGGCACAATAAGCGTAGGAGGACCTTTGCACAAACGCACTTTGGAGTCACATCAATATTTTGTCATCAGATCTTGTCATCAGTGAGTTGGTGGATGTTCCTCTAGTGTAAACAACACTTTTTTTCAGACCGGTCATTACAGTTGTCTTTCAGCCTCAGGTCAGGGAGTCCAAAGGAGGACTGGACTAAGCAAGTTGTAGCCTCTGAAAGTGCTTGCTAGGGAGAGGGGGGCAGAGAATGGGTGGAGAGTTGGTTTGTAAAAGGAGACAGGAGACATGGGATGAGGCAGAGATGACTATGAATGAGGGCCTGAGGACCTTAAAGTCTCTCTCCTGTCAACAAACAACAGACCTAGATCTTGTGCTGTCCACAGCCAAAGTGAAACTAAATGTTTCACAAACAAAAAGTTGATTGAGACCACTGGTAGAGCAGTATGCAAATGACAGCAAAACAAAAGCAGGTTTACTTTACTCAAAGGCCCACAGCAGGGGTTCATTGAAAAAAGCAGATAAACTGTTACCACACTGGCTAGAGCATTATCAATAGATGTTTATGATAATGCTCTACCATTTGGAAAAGAAACGATTTTATATGGTTTTCCTCAGGAAACTTTATTCAGCAGAGATACAGACTGGACTTTCACATGACTGCCCCCCCCAGGTTTCCACTAAATTGATTTTTCCTGCAATAATGCATTTTTCTAAATCAACAACACAGTCACACTGAAAACGTATGGACATGAAATTCGCGTGGGAATCTGCGCACAGTTTCACACTGCATAATCAGTCGCTGAAATTAAATACTTCATAAGCTACTGTTGCATGAGACGACTGTGTGGTGAGCTGAAACATCTGTTTAAACAGAGCCTTCAACCGTTAACTGTCGCCCTCCCCCCTCCCGTTCATGGCCTGTTTTGAAACCGGAGTGGTGAGTCACTCCTCTCTCGGTTTAGAAAAACAGATCCGGCCAGGCTGGGGCCCGGCGGGGGGATGGGGAGGCCGGCTGTGGATGAACACCGGAGGTGGACGCAGCTGGACTCCCACTCCCAAGGACCCCACATCCTGACAACGGCCCGCCGTGTTCCCATAGTTACCGGGCCTGATCTGAGAGAGGGGAGGGGGGGGGGCTCCGAGAATAAATTGATATGGGGATTTTCCCAGCCAAGTAATCGTGGGCGCAGCAAATCAATTGGCCATGTTCTCCAAAAAGAGCACCCCGGTTACCATCTCCAAAATGGACCTCAAACCTTATGTGATAGTCTGCTGCCTGTGCACTGATTTTATCCAAGGGTGGGACCAATATGAGGTGGGTCTACTTCACTCTCACTCCATTTACGTTTCATTTTGGCATGAATGTTTAGGTAAACAATGTTGCCAAAGCAGAAATTCACATTATTTATTTATATAATTTGTCATTTAGCTGAAGCTTTTATCCAAAGCGACTTATAATTGCTGTATATGTGAGAGGCCTCTGGAGCAACTAGGTGTCTTGCTTAGGGTAGATGTCAAGGTGGGAATCGAAACCTGCTCTCCCACACCATCCACTGTCCCAACGCCACTCCATAATATAAATAATAGGCCTAAGCAATTAAATTACAGTTTAAAAAAACAGAGAGAAAAACAAACAAACAAAAATAGTATATTTCTTACATTGAAAATATATCTTGCTTTTTGACAAGTAGTAGTATTTTCCCAAGGAGCAATTATTAAAATAACATAACATAATAAAATAACATGATATTATTACAGTAAGATTATACAAACATTTATTTAATTTATTTATTAGTCTAGTCTGAGTTTCCACGTGTTGTTCTCTCTGTTCGTGGCCTTTCTCCCAGTAAGTAGGGGAGTTTCTGTCTGAATTAAATTTGGGTTCATAATATATTCCTCTCTATATCTATATTTTAGGATATTGGAGTGGAAACTGATGACCTAAAATCATTCTTGAGAACATATATATAGCCTAATTGTTTGCAAAGAAAGTAGGCGCAGGTACTCTACCCCTCTTTCTTTCCCCACCAAAATCCTCATGGCACTTCCAGAAAAGATACGTCATTAAGACTGAAAGCTTATATGTGGTACAGAGAGTTAAGTTCAATAAATACACACGGCACGATCATAGACTGTATGGGCACGATGCAGCATCTTTAAAATATAGTCGCAACATGCATAGGACACATCTTTGAGTGCAAGAGTGCAATTTACACATTAACCGCTAGATGGTATCATCGTATTCTAAATAAAACCTACAGGGAAACAGGAAATCAAAAATAAAGCGTAAAATATTAATACTAAACAGAGGACATCCAGCTTGATACAGTCTTTTTTGCCGCATAAGATCCACATAAAAAAGCTAAACGTCTACAGGTCGCGTTAAAGCCTCAAACAGTCCCCTAAAATTTGTTCCTGTGCTGGAAATTATATCAATAAAGTTTGAATTTGAACGGTCTATTGCAAAAATGATGGCGGCTGATCAAACTGTGCACGGAGTTCCTCCTTCCCTGTCTGCCAAAGTGGTTGGGTATGTTGACAGCTGATTTAACAACTGTGTCACTATGTTAAATAATGTGGGTAACTACACTGCTGTAATTAAACGGCTACATAACGCCAAGACTGTCGTGTTCAAACCAGCAGCAGCATTAACGTTAGCGTATTGCTAACAGAAATCCATAATAACTGAGTGACCGCATGCAAGCACATGAGGTCGACTGTGTTAACTTAAAACAAATGCATTTATTGATGGCAGCAGTTTACTAGCAAGTATTATTTTGGCACTCCAAATGTCTGCAAAGCAAGGGCCAACTTTACACCTTGCTAGGTTAATTAGCTGACTAGCTTACTGGTGCGCACACCTGCTACACTATCAAGAAGTGTAACGTAACGTTAATGGCTGCATCGTTTCTCTACAGGTCATTTGCCTATTTGACAGTGAGAGACAGGTTGCCGACCATTCTGACCAAAGTTATAGACACAATACATCGCAACAAAAACAAGTTCTTCGAAGAATATGGAGAGGTAAGACTTGTTAGTCATTAACTTCGAGTTAAACTTTAAGCTATATCCGGAATTATGAGGCTCATTCTGTCTTGCTTGTGTTTCCTCTTTTATTCATCATCATCATCATACAGGAAGGTATCCAGTCTGAAAAGCAAACAATATCTCTGCTGTCTAAGATGAGGAATGAGCTGCAAACTGATAAGCCAGTACTGCCTCTGACAGACGGCATGCAAGACACAGAGTCCTGGAACCAGTACCTGCAGAGACAGCAGCGACTGCAAGGGGACCAGGAGTCTGTCAGCTGGTTCAAGTCACCATGGCTTTACATGGAGTGTTATATGTACCGCAGGATACAAGAGGCCATCTGGCTCAAGTGAGAACCATTTCCATATTTTAATGGGAACCCTTTATTGCTTCCCTTTTTACTGCATTCGAACATATGTCTTTTGGGCTGGTACATATATATCACTATATTTGTTTAGATAGCCAAAATCACAGGACATAATTTTTATATTTTATTCACATTGGACTGCAAAAAAATGTTATTCAAGCTGTCATATTCATTCGATCATTCACCTATTTGCTCGTAAATCTGACAGTACTTGCTTTATATTTGTTTAAGGTTGCGAAATTGAGGTTCATTGTTAAAAAAAGTCTTCAAAGAAGTTACATCATTTAAAATTAGATTGTTTGTTTTATGATAAAAAGGTATTCTGTAAAGTATTGGTGTATTGCCCATCCTTAAATACAGCCTTTCTTGTTTCTTTATATTATGTTGTAGTTCTCTTTCAGTCATTATTTTGTTCCTGTTTTTATTTCAGTCCTCCCATCAGTGACTATGACGTCTTTAATGAAGTGAAGACTCAGAGCTTTTTTGAGTCTCAGCAGGCTATAATGGCCTTATTTACATACTTTGAGGGCATCAACAAGAACATGGAGGAACTCTCTGAGAATCAGCTGTTTGAGCATTTTAACAAACTGCTACAGGTCAGTATCATCTATACCGGCTCAATCCTGTTTAAACTGAACAGGTTGCTCGTAGTGACAAACCAACAGAAAATGATTACCCGACTGTGCAGCACCCTTCAGCTGTACAGAACTTTTGGGCCGGGGTTTTAGTTTTACAGCCTCCAACTTTAATATTTTCATTTAGTCTCATCACTCTGATCAATCTTCTTTCTGGCCACTCCCATTTTCAATACAAATAAGCTATTGACAAATAATGTGATGAATTAATCAAGCCATACAAACTAATCTGTCCATTAATCCGTTTTTTGTATCATTTATTCTCCCACAACAAAGTGAACACATTAAAACAGGTTCAGGTGTAACTTTTTTTTTTTTTGACCCTTCCTAGGTTTCTCTATGGGGGAACAAGTGTGATCTGTCTATCTCTGCTGGTCAAGACAACTCACAGAAGACCAGTCCAATAGATTCCCTGAACAACCTACAACCCTTCATCTTGGTGGATGACTCCAACATGGTATGGTCAACTCTAATTTCCGCCCAGAGGCCAGGACAGCCAGGGAAAACCACAGCAGGAAGGGTGGACATTGTTCTAGACAATGCTGGGTTTGAGTTAGTTACTGACTTGGTCTTAGCAAATTTCCTGGTTTCCTCTGGCCTTGTCCGTGAGGTCCACTTTCATGGCAAATCCATCCCGTGGTTTGTCTCTGATGTCACAGCCAACGATTTTCAGTGGACCATTCGGCAGATCATGGCGGCCAATCACAGGTGGATGTCCAAGAGTGGTGTCCAGTGGCAGAGCTACTTGAAGGAGGGTGTGTGGTCCTATCATGACCATCCTTTCTGGACACAGCCCCATGAGTTCTGTGACATGGCTGCTGATGCTCCTGACCTGTATGCAACCTTGCAGGGGGCAGACCTGGTGCTTTTTAAGGGGGACCTCAACTACAGAAAGCTGACGGGGGACAGGGACTGGGATCACACAGTGGGTTTCGGTACTGCCCTACGAGGTTTTGGGCCTGCACCACTGTGTAGCCTGAGGACTCTTAAGGCCAACATTCAGGTTGGGCTGCAGCCGGGCCAAGGGGAGAAGCTCACCTCCCAAGATCCAGACTGGATGACCAGCGGCAAGTATGCTGTAATACAGTTCTACAGCTCAAAGTCAGAACTGTAAGACTGAATTCAGGATCTCACTGGAAACACATGGATTCATAAGAACATCACAGTAAGAAGTACCATAAACAGGAATTACCTTTAAGCCATAAAACCATTGAGTTACATGAGGTTGTTAAATGGTGTGTTTGTTCCTCATTGTCAGTTAGCACTTCATCATGTTTGATACAGAAATGCACAGTAACAGAAATATTTCATAATTATTTTCACTACAGATTTGTACCATGTCATACTAAACATCTTTTAGATCTAAATGTTTCTCCATGATTTGAACATAATCATTTAATGTGTCAAAACTATGCTCGGAGGTAACAAATCAATGTGTTGTGCATTTTATTGCAGATAGCTTATGTGTCGTGCACACCGTATGAAGTCATAATGTTTACAGGTAAATAGAGATGCTGTTAACACTTATTGAGGAAGAATTGGGCTTATAAATTTCCATCCCAGAGCAACAATACTTTGTTTTTGCATGCACTTGAGGAGAGTGATGATAGACGTAATATAGTTATTTTTATTTTTGTTCAGCTCAGGTTGTTTTAATGTTGCACTTAGTATTATTGATACGCATGCGTCAAAACATGCAAAATATTTACCTAAGGCAGATCATAACTCTTTGGCTCAGTTTCAAAGATGGTAGACTGTTATTGGGGCAGTGTAACGATATCAGTGATTACTTGTTTTGTTTAAAATAAAAACCAAGACCTCTGTATCTTCATAGAAAAAAGCGGATGTCTCTGTGCACATTATGTCATCTGAATCCTTAATTGTCCGTGTTAGTACCTCAGAGGTGATGTTAACTGGATTCTTCTCAGTGCTGCTGAGGGAAATATCGTTTTCACTAATGGGTTTGATTTAATAAAGAACTGCATTGGCTGGCCTTTCTCCCTCCCTGTCGTACTTTACAAGCTTGAGAAATGAAAGATGTTGGTAATGTTTCAAAGCAGCAATATTTCTCATGAGTATCTTTATGTAGTGATTGACTTTTTTTAAATATTTGAATCGACATTGATCAAGTGCAGCAATGGTGTTTTATTCACATGCATGTGCACCCAAACTACAATTATGAGCAAATGCATCTGAACACTCTTAAACTAATCCGTAATTGAATGGCTAAATGTTCACCACTATGACATTCTTCATTGTCATTTTAACACAGTTGTTACTTGTTGACCTTTCATTTACTCAGGGTTAGGTTGGACCTAGAAAAACAACTAACCAAACAGCTGGAAATGTAAAATGTTTATTACAATGCCAGAATGATCTGAGAAAACTGATTGACATTATTTAGGGTGCTGAGATGCTTTGTGAAGGTGGTCTGTTGTGAAAATGAAGCAAATTACGGCAGCCTATCTTGAGTCATTTAGGTGATTTAGCTGTTTCGTTTCCCACTCTTCATTTTCCTGTTTTCT
The DNA here is from genome assembly GCA_029875015.1 of Lepomis gibbosus. Lineage (NCBI taxonomy): Eukaryota > Metazoa > Chordata > Actinopteri > Centrarchiformes > Centrarchidae > Lepomis > Lepomis gibbosus. The sequence continues at coordinate 7,713 of JAPMOB010200142.1, forward strand.
AATGTAACAGTGTCTTCATTTTATTCCAGGGAAAATGTAAAAAAATATATATATCATCATCAGAACTACTTGTTTTCCACTTGACCTGACATGTCCTGAAAATTGGGCTGTTTACTCAAAGATGTTGCACAGGGGGGAGAAAATGAAGACACTGCCAAATATTCAGGTTTTCCTCAGTAGGTGACGTTTTTAGTTACTTGTGATCATCTTTAGTTTTATGAATTTCTTGCATAATTTACCATGTCTGCCACCTGACAGTATCATGTGGAAGTAGGTATATAAAGCCACCCAAATTATTTGGTGATTTATTTTTTATCATCCTTTTTATAATTTGGTCTGAAATTCATCATTTGAAAATGACCCCTTGCATATGTGTGCACTAAATAATTACTTTTACATTGACCCAATTATTTTACACCTCCCATGAATGTTTGGAAATATCCCTACACCTATAGTTAATTAGTTTTCCTAGAAGTTCAGCACAGATATGTGTTTTTTAACATTGACCCCTGAAAGGATTTCTGAAAATCACAAAACTGGAACTTTGAGCTGTAAATGTCTGCCCCTTTGATTCTATTTAATCTGTGACTTGCCCTGATAATGCATAGTGAATAACTGGCGCGTATTGTGGTCCTATACGTCATGCTCCTTTCAATGAAGTGTAACTACGAAGGTATGCTTTTTCAAATTGTCTCTTAATTTCTTTGTAATGTTTATCATAAGATAAAAAAACAGGTAATGATTAAAATAACTACTGATCTCCTCGTTGATTGCGTAATCATTGGCTGTTGGAATGAGATTTGACCTGCTCTGTTTGCTGTGTTATGGTGACCTGGCACTTTAATACACCATGGTTATCGATCTGGCTGCATCTTCAATTTGTTTATCCTTTTTTTAACCTTCCTAATGTTTCCATTGTGTCCAATGAGCCCAGCTAGATGTCAGAGAGACGAGAGAGGCAAGCAGAGAGGGAGTGAGAAGACTTGTGCAGTCCCAGTGTTACACAGATATGAGGATGATTCTTGAGTAAGAGGTGAGTAGTGTATTCTGGTTTGCCTTTCTTATATCCCCTGTTGTTACAACTCATTGTTCTAATGTTTCTAATTTCCATTTGATTTACTGCAGTCTCGGGTGTATTCAATAATCTGGCTGCAAATAGACCGATCATACGTCATGCTGGTAGTGTGCCGAGTATCGGCTAAATGAAACGGCTTACGGCTAGTTTACAATCGTTTTTTTTCTCTGGATAACAATTGTAACCTATAAAAGCTTTTCAATGAAAGAACAAGGTGAAGTGGGAAGAGAACATTTTATAGTGGTGTGTGATAGAGAGAGGACAGGGTGTTATTTAGGAATCACTCTTTCTCTGTTCATCCTCTTTCTCTATCCCACCAGCCTTCCCTTCCTCCATTAGAGGAAAAGAGGGAAACTTGAAGGAGGTGGGGAGGAGTCTTTTTGGATGTTTTTTTATAGAGCCTAGTGGGCGGAAGCTCAAGGCAGATAGGGACTGGGAGAAAAGTAGACCCTTCAAGTTGCCTGACAGGCAGGAGAGACGAGAGAGAGAGTGAGGACGGAGTAAAGAGAGAGGGAGAGCAGCACTCATCTCCACTCCCCCTCCTAGTAAATGGGAGAGCAAGTCTAAATCATGTTGCATATCAGTGCTGTTGTGCTGTGATGTTGCTCAGGCAGAGCCCGGCGCAGAGCAGGCAGCCTTGTGGAACAGTACTCAGACCCAGGATCACCCCAGCCTTCACAGAGCTGGAGACCCTCTCCCCACAACGTCCCTCGCCTCCGCTGCGTGCCCCTCTCAGTGACATGTACCCTGAAGAGAGCAGGGGGTCCGGAGGGGTAGCCACTGTGGACTTTCTGGAAGGGACCTACGATTATGCCGCCCCCACCCCTGCCCCGACTCCTCTTTACAGCCAGTCTGGCTACTACTCTGCACCTCTGGATGCCCAAGGGCCACCCTCAGATGGAAGCCTTCAATCCCTGGGCAGTGGGCCTACCAGTCCTCTTGTGTTTGTGCCGTCCAGCCCCAGACTCAGCCCTTTTATGCACCCGCCCAGCCACCACTATCTGGAAACCACCTCAACACCCGTCTACAGGTGAGAGAATACAATTTCTCTTCATCGCCAGCGTGGAGAAAACTGTCTGAAAAGTTATTTTTGTAGACTCTGTATCATCAAGTATGGTTCACTACTTTGATGGTTTTTTTAAGTGACGTTAGAAGTCATTTGTGAGAGATGCCACATCCAGTGCATGAATCTGATTGTTTGGTCAGTTTTGTTTGTGCTCTACTGGGGGGAGCAGTGCAATCAGAACGTCATAGCTCATGTCCACTATAGTTTTTTTGCCCACTCCATCATAATTTGAAGACAAAGTTAAAGAATAATATTCATGAAGAAATACATTTTGTGACTTTCTTTATCTTGTTCATAATTTATATATTTCCTAATTTGGAACTTTGTGTTTCCTATTGAATGACTGGCTACAGGGCAAAATATTGCTATATAACTAGATTTAATATTTTTCACTTGCGTTTTAGTATTGGCATTTGGTTCCTCACAATGTAGTTATGAACAAAGCCTAATTATGTAACCAAATTGTTTTTGCTTTATACAAAACATTGGCACTATCTCTATAGAAAGGATCAAGCCTTGCCCTGGGTTCTAATTCCAGAGATTAAGGACTTTGTCAAGGACCTTGAGAAAGGAACAATACGTAAGAACAACAGAAGTACATGTCAGTGTTTCTCCAATGCGGCGCACCGTCTTTCCTTTCTCCCATAAGGAGTTAATAGGGCAGTGCGTAATGGGTGTGCGTAATGAGTGTTCGTAGCGTTTATTTGGGTGAGCGAAGGAGAGATAGCAAGTGGAACAAAGTGGCGGTGAAAGTTAGCGGAGTTAAGGTAAAAAAAAAAGTGAATGAGTAGTGTAAGTCACAGCGTGTCCGGTAATAAAAGTATGTATTTTGTTTCCCAGCTGCTGGGAAAGTGAAAGCGATTAGCAAACATCTGGCCTGGGCTGAATCCTCCGGTCTGGAATCTGAGCAGGATGCTATGTAACGTTAGCTAAATTCAGAGGAAGCAACGTTAATTAGCCGCGTTACTACCTACTTGTCCAGTGTTAATAACATCAGGTACAAGCCTAGACTGAAGTGGTGTACAGCTCTGTTCTGTACGCATGCTGCACATCCTGATAGTTAAACTATATTTTAATTTTCAGATGAGTCTGAAAGACTGGTTTTTAGAAAAAGAAAGGACGGTGGTGACCATGGAGGAGCTGAGGTTAGTAAAGCAAATTAGAAATGTAAACCTTAAGCTAATGAGGAGACGTTTCTTTTGGATTTTAATGTGCAAATGAAATGCTTGGTAATTCCACAAAAGGGAGTGAACAAATATACTGGTTCTTACATGTTGCCTATTGTTTATGTTATTTTCTAGAGATAAACGTAAAACTGTAAATTAAGACAAAATGGAAACATAAATAAAAATATCTATAATAATTCGGAGGTCATATTAGCAGGATTTTCCCTGCCGTTATAAGGCTTAAATGGAAAGACCTAAACAACTTGGGTGCTGTGCCATGAATGTAAAATGATTGTTTGCACATCAACTAAATGACTTTTCCCACATCTAATGGTTGTAGTTTCTCCCCAGTAAACAAGTTTAGTCTTTAAGCTTTTTGGGTGGTGTTTATTTATGATCTGTTGTAGATTTTCCAACTTTTCGCACACAGATATGGTCCAAAATGATGTGAAATTGCATATTTTTTGCAGGACATGCCTTGCATGCTTTTGCCAGTGCACTTTTCCCCCCGCTCCACCTGGACTGCTACAACTCCATCCTAGGGGAAACACTGCATGTACATGTTGTTTCCTGGTTCAGGTGGAAAATAGTAGTTTGATTTTATTTAAGTAGTTTAGTAGTTAAGTAGTTCTCTTACTTTTTATGATATACTTTTATTCAAGACATTTTGGACATGCCCAGCTATAATTTATTGCAAAAAGCTATTTGTATATGATTTTATATATATGCATCACAATTATTTTAAGATAATTTAACTGAGCTGAAATGAATGCCCTGTTGCAGGTCTAGTGTCCCATCCAGCCAGCAGCCAGTTCCCAGAGAGGACCAGTGTGCCACCAGTGACGAGTCCTACAGTGTGGGGGAGTCAGGGGCTGGAGCCAGGGGGTTTGAGATGGCCAAGGAGATGCGTTTCTGTGCTGTGTGCAGTGACTATGCCTCTGGGTACCACTACGGGGTGTGGTCCTGTGAGGGCTGTAAGGCCTTCTTTAAGAGGAGCATCCAGGGTAGGTAATCTGTCTGTTTCATCCATTTATGACCAATTTATGTAATTTTCAAATGTCATCTGTTTGAGAAAGCTCATATATTATTTTGTGTTCAAATTTCTTGTGAAAGATAATCAAGAATTTCCTGAAACTCTGCACATACATAGAAATGTTCAATCTTAAATTATGTATTTTACTGTATCTGTCATGTAAAATTATAATAATATGAAAGAATTAACAGTACAGTAGTCGACTTTGTAAATACAGAAAGAAATGGAACACTGTGCCCTATTAAAACTGATCCGACTTAAAAGAAAATAAAGGAGAAAAAGAGGGAAAATACACAAATCTAAATAAATGTTATAAATTGTGACATTGTGAAACGGAGAGATTCAAAATTACATTTATTTTTTTACCATGTTACTATTTTCAATGATAAGTTTAAACCATTTCCCCTTCACTTTGCATCCCATGTCTTTCATATGACATAGTGTACAACCTCCATGTACAGCTTCCTCTGTGTGCAGACAAAAGCTTCAGGTACTGTCGGTGTCTTAGTAATGTTTGTGATCTGATTCTTCGGCATATTGACCAGTCTTGCAATGAAAGACTGGTCATAAGAAACCAATAGCCCCATGGCAATGACAAAGCCAATATGCTATGTTTTAATTTTCTCTATCTCAGATTCATTTAAAATGGGAATAGAGTGTTCCTTGCTACTAAGTAACCTAAATCTGAACTGAACCCTGGAGAAGTAATGGATTTTCTTTTCCCTTTCAGGTCACAATGACTATATGTGCCCAGCAACCAATCAGTGTACTATTGACAGGAATCGGAGAAAGAGCTGCCAAGCTTGCCGTCTTAGGAAGTGTTATGAAGTGGGCATGATGAAAGGAGGTGGGTAGAAACACCAGCAGGCAGCATATTTTCCATCTTTTCCAAGATCAACCTCTCTTTTTAAAAATTTTTTATTTTATAAAATATACAGTACTGTGCAATGGTCTTAGACCGGTGTGGAAAAATTTGGTAAGGATGGTTTCAAAAAATAGACATGTTAAGAAATTTTACTTTATCAATTACCTAATGCAGGGTGAGTGAACAGAAGAAACATCTAAATCAAATCAATATTTGGTGTGCCCACCCTTTGCCTTCAAATCTGCATCCACTTTACTAGGTATACTTGCACAAAGTAAGGGATTTTGTGGGCATATTGTCCACAGTGTATGATTAAAAAATTATACCAAACAGGTGCTAATGATCCTAAATGATCGTATGATGATCAATATGTCAAGGAAACACAATCATTAACTGAAACAGAAACAGCTGGGTAAGGAACAGCAAAACTCAGCTAACAAGGTGAGGTTACTGAAGACAGTTTGTCAAGTCATTCACCAGGGCAAGACTGAGCACAGCAACAACATGCAAGGTATTTATACAGCATCGGCAGGGTCTCTCCCAGGCAGAAATTTCAAGGCAGACAGGGGTTTCCAGATGTGCTGTCCAAGGTCTTTTGAAGAAGGCCAAAGTAACAGTCACTTATGAGGATCATAGACACATTGGCTGGCCAAAGAAACTTACTGCAGCAGATGAAAGACACATCATGCCTTACTGCCCTTCAAAATCGGAAGATGTCCAGCAGTGCCGTCAGCTCAGAACTGGCAGAAAAGAATGGGACCCGGGTACACATATCTACTGTCTGGAGAAGTCTTGTCAGAAAAAAAACTTGTGGCCAAAAGCCATACCCCCAACATGGAAACAAGGCCACTCAACTCAACTATGCACAGAAATGCAGAACCTGGGGTGCAGAAAAATGGCAGAGGACTGGCACAAATATGAGAGTGCTGGTGGATGCAGATAAGCTTGAGACTAACTTTAACATGACCTTGAAGTAATTTCCTTTAAGGAGTAACTACTGATTAACGCACACCCACATTTTTGTTTTCATAGTTCTTGAATCACATCACAGACATAAATTTAATCTGCACTGCTGCTGGAGTGTGTGGTAAGAACAGGACATTAAGTTATTTGTGAGAAAACTGAGTTTGTGTGTGATTGTGTGCATGCATATTGTGGCTTTTTAAAATGTGTATCCACATTTTATTTTGTATTAAAAAGCACTGGCCTAGATCTGGATTTGGTCCCCAGATGCTGTACAGTGACTGTCCACTGCTCCCTTTAGAGATGGGTTAAATGCAGAGAATTTCACTGTGTATGTGACAATAAAGTTCCTTTCCTTCCTTTCATTAAACCTCCCTGCTGTGTGCTTAAGGTGTGCGCAAGGACCGTGGCCGTGTTTTGCGCCGTGATAAACGACGTGCTGGAACCAATGACCGAGAGAAGGCCTCTAAGGACCTGGAGTACAGAACAATGCCCCCTCAGGACAGGAGGAAACACAGCAGCAGCAGCAGTGCCGGTGGTGGTGGAGGAGGAAAATCATCAGTGACTGGAATGTCTCCTGACCAGGTGCTTCATCATGTGGATACAGTGATGTTTTTGAAATACTTTGTTGTGGTGCAAATGGTTGACTGGGAAAGAAATTTTAGGGATCATCCACTGGGGAACATGAATATTCGTACCACATTTCATGGCAGTGTGGCTTGTGTATGTTGAGATGAGTTTGTAGTTACTTTCAAATCAGTTTGAAGCACAACAGCTAATATTTTTCTACTGTTTGTCTGCTGCTTCACCAGGTGCTCCTCCTGCTCCAGGGTGCCGAGCCCCCAATGCTGTGCTCTCGTCAGAAGCTGAGCCGACCCTACACCGAGGTCACCATAATGACACTACTCACCAGCATGGCCGATAAGGAGCTTGTCCACATGATCACCTGGGCCAAGAAGCTTCCAGGTACTGCTTAGAGTGGCAAGATAGCCACACCACCAATATTGTCAATTCTTTTTCACCAGTAAAAAAGATATTCATGTGTACTTTCTGGCCTGAGCTATAGCTCTATATATACAGCTCTGGAAAAAATTAAGAGACCACTCTTTTATTTGTCTTTACATGTATGGCAGCCATTCCACTCCAGTGGCTGTTAAATTCCAACACAGGCACGCCTCATTCTACTTAGTGAGGT
>JAPMOB010200156.1:0-17332 GCA_029875015.1 Lepomis gibbosus
TCTCTCTCTCTCTCTCTCTCTGTGTGTGCAACAGTGTGCAGAAGATGCCAGGACTCTTCCTAACACTCCTGCCACTCTTAATCTGTTTTAAATATCAGAGTCATTCATCACCTGTTTGATAAATTAATTGATTTATAGTGGTATGCAGATGAGCTCTACTGCACTTTATATTCTAGCTCTGGTGGACCCTTTGATCATTTAATACACTCACCTGTGCTTAATTAATTACAAAGCTGCAGCAAAATTACATACATTAATAGTTTATTCATCTTTTAGGGGTGTGTATGCCTTAGGTGTAGGAGTGCATTGGTCTAGCAACACACTTAATGCCAAGGTAGAGACATTCAGGGAATGTCAAGTGTTGTCCACAGGAGGAGCAGCCTGTCTGTCATTGTATAGTTTCTTGGAAGTTGTGTGGACTTTGACTTGGATTTTTCAACAGCACCTGACTCTTTCCAACTGGTCTGACTGCTTTTCTGCTCACTGTGCCATAAAGATTAGAGCAAGCCAGGAGCTGACAGTAAACTAGCATGGCAGGCTTTGAAAGTCATAAATCCTGTTTGCTCTTCAGCCCCTCCCTCACTGAAATGAGACTGTATACACCCAGTGAGAGCCAGAACACACAGCGTTGGGGGTGGCTTTGGCCTGAAAGTCCTGAAGCAGCAACTGGTGATAACAAACTCTGATTCATGCAATACTCACAACTTACACTCCTATACATACAAATAAATCCGGGAAACTGCTGCATGTTCCTGATTCCATTCGGGTTCAACACTGAACCTTGTTTATTGATAACAAACATTGGTTTCTGTCGAGGTTACAAATTGTTGAGTCATCAAGGTTAATTCCGAGAAAGTGACAAACTGCAGTTGAAGTGTTTATTTCATTGTTGTGTAACAAACACTTATTTTCCTCCTTTTCTTTGTACTGTGTAGTTCAAAACCATTTGAAGTATGTTTTGTTCTGTGATATTCCTCTTTATAAATTATTATTTTCTGTTTTCCCTGCTTGACATGCTATTTTTATGTCTCTCTCGTGCGTGTATGTGTGTGTGTGCGCAGACATCTCGGAAACTGTGGACCTGTCTGTGTGGAAGCACACTGTTCTTCTTCAATGAGAAGAGAGATGCTGATGTAAGTAATCTTTTTTTTAAATTAAATTTGGTCTTTATCAAGCCAACACTTGGGAATTATATGTCACTCAATGTGTGTGTGTATGTGTGTGTGTGTTTCATCAGTACATAGAGAAACTGGATCTCAGTGGATTCATCTCAATAACAGATGACGGCAGCTACGATCGTAATTTAGGTGCAGCCAGACTCAACCTCCAGATGAAGGATGAAAACATCAAATTCACTGTGAGGGAATATATAGAAAAGATGTAAATCAACCTCTGTTTTATAAAGTAATTCCCCATTTTCACAGTTTTTCTCCCCTTGTTGTCTCCACAGTGCCCAAATGCTGAGACTCGTGAGCTGTGGAAGGGCTTTATTCACTCTGTGGCTGAGGTCTGTGGTGTATAACATTTAGCTCACCAATAAACACTCACTGGAACTTGTTTTTAAATGTTTTAGATTTAGCTAACTCATGTTTAGATATAATGAACATCAGGCTAAAAATTTATAATTGCAGCCTTCATGTGCGCGGATAATTTCAAACAGAAACTGTGTGTCTCCCTGCAGCTGTCGTTACCATCCTCCCTCAACCTGCTGCCCGGCCAGATCCAAATGCTAAAAGAGGTTGTAGAAAAGGAAAAAGAAAGAATAAAAACTGTCCCTCCATCCACTGTCAGCTCCAACTCCAGTCCTTATCTCAGCCTCCAAGCAGACATGCCAGCGTGAGTATTAGCAACACTCAGATTTTATTACTGATAGTTAAGTTAAAAACTGGAGACTTCTAAAGTCTGGCAGTATTTCACTATTAATCATTCTTTCCCACCTTTGGTTTGGATCACAGTATCAACAAAATCCAGGACAGAAAATGCATTATGTATCTGCCTTGAAGCAAAAGAAACCAAACAACTCAATTCAGCTTCTTATTTGTTTTCTTATTAAAACATGCATGTTTTTTTTCAGTGTCCCTCCACCCGCTGTCACCAGCTCCACGCCTCACAACAGCCTCCAAGCAGACATGCCAGCGTGAGTATTAACAGCGTGAGACATTTTAAAGGAGCATTTTGAAGCCCATTTAAAATGGTCTTGAGCTATCTGCCCATATTTTAGTATTTAATGACTCTTTTCCACATGCCTTTGGTTTTGTGTGAAATCTTTCAGTGTCCCTCCACCCGCTGTCACAAACTCCAGTTCTTACATCAGCCTCCAAGCAGACATGCCAGCGTGAGTAAATATGTGATTTTTTTTTTCTAGTGGTTTTGCTGAACTGGACATTGAATAAAAATCAATACAAAATATCTGGACTGGAGCATCTCTAGAAAGTACAACTCAATCATTGCTGTCTTGAATCTCAAACAAGACTCTTTTTGGTTTTAATTCACATTTTCTCCGATTGTTTCAACACGCTCTGCTGAAAAGACAGAAATACACCATCCATATCTAAATGCAAACTCTGTCTGTCAGGTCAGGATGCATAACTTTCAAATAGGGCTGGGCAATATGGCCAATAATATTATCAGGATAAAAAATGTCATTTGATATCGATAATAATCCTAAAAAATGTCAAATCATTATTTCTTTCAAATTTAAAGGTTGATTTTTGCTCCTGAGTGAAAGTTGAAGAAACCAGATGGTTAATTGTGGTTTTAAACTTTTCTTTATGCTTTTAAAAACAGAGGGAAATCGGGTTCGGCAGTTTTTCCTAATGTCTCATCACTGTGTTTTCTGGCAGTTGTTACCACAATGTGTCCCGTCTGGAGGCAGAGCTGCTGCTTGAGAGGGAGGCCAAGAGAGGAAACCTCCTGCTGAGGCCTGGGAGGGATGGAGAATCCTTCGCTGTCAGCACCAGACAGGACCTTGGCGGGTACACACACACATACTCAAAGCGCACACACACCCACACACATCTAATACATAAGCATGCACGCTTATCTCACACACTCCGACTCGCACTAAAACACACCTTCATTATCATCAATTAATCTATGCAAAAAATGGACTGAACCTGACTCATCTTTGCAACTGTGTTTTTGTTGTGTTGAGCAATTTATAATCAGTTAATTTGGTTCATTTAATTTGTGTTTTGTTTTGCCTCAACTCTCTCTTTTTCAATCAGCTCTATATTCAGACACTACAGAGTGACTCGGAAACATGGCGGGGCCTTCATCATAGATGTTGACAATCCTGTGAGTATTAAGGAACTTAAATAATGAAAGTACTTAAGGTGCAGAAGTAAGAAATAACCATTTGCACTTGATGTTTGGAGGTTTTATGGGGATTTATTGTTCAAGTGAGAGAAGAGATGGAAGTGAAGTTTACTTGACCTCCTGGGAAAGACAACAATAATGACCTGGCAGACCACTCCGCCGCCTTCGCGGCACATCAGTTTATACGGCATATCTAGCAGCAGTGTTGGTTAAATTAATCAGAAATTGTAATGACTTGCTTTGTACTTATTACTCATTTAAAATTAACAATATTTTTTTTTATTACTGGGTTTTAAAAGTAAATAGTCACATTACTCTTTACGTTATAATTACTTTCAACCACCATACCCCATCCTTAGAAGTGATGGGAAACCTGTTCAGCAGCACATTTTAGAAATGAATCCACTTTCCTGGAACAATAATTAACCTGAGGAGTCAACAACCAGCCGACTTGAAAACACTGCAGCCTCTCAGACCAGAGGATGCTGTATTGTTAGGGCTAATGGCAGCACTTAAAGCTGTGGAAAGAACGCCCCTCTCACTCGTTCTTCCTTCAGCCTTTTGGCTAGCAGCTGACTTAAACAACATACTTCCAGGCAGAATTTGGCACAACACCGACTACCGAAGTGTTTTTGCCCCCTAGCTGTGCGCGCATCCAGTAGTGTTTGTGTACAAGAAACTCATCTATACTACATTTTAAACCACTGTGTCACAACCACACATCTGTGTTAAAAACTCAGGGATATTGCCAAAATACAGAGAGATTTACCTGCCAGGGAATGTTAAGTTACTTATGACTAAAAATATAGATTTCATGAAAAGCATTCTACCTACATGGCCTTGGTCCAGTTAGCTGACATAATAAATTAAGCTTTAGACAACAAATTATTCACAGTGGGAGAATTTGATTGATTGATTGATTGATTGATTTTTGACACTGTGGATCCATTGTGGATCATAATAAGTTATTATGGTGGCTATTTTAACTCATCATACAGACACATAGAGTGTGGTTCTCCACATGTTTCTGTACTAGGTCCTCTTTTATTTCTTATACATCATTGACTTGCATATGATATCATAAGAAGCACTCTCTATTTTATATGCTGACGATACCAATATTGTCCCTAGAAATAAAGATGAACATAGGCTTGTCATAACCCATATGAACAATGTTCTAGATTGGATGGGTTTCTACTTCAAATGCAATAAGTTATCCCTTAATGTTAAAAAATAGTGCTTATAAATCTTCAAGCCTAAAAATAGAATGGTTATTATCACACCAGATCAGATGATCTTTTACACACAAATAGTCAGTTCTACAGAACCACATATGGCCAGTTTTTAATTAGGTACAACCACACAATCCTTTAAAAGATATCAAACAACTTCTCACACACAGTAATATGTAAATGAGTTATGATACAGTGTATGAAAGCAATGCAAATATATATCATTCTTATTCTTGTTTTGATTTGTGTCTGTAAATTTGTGGCACATATATGCTACTATCTTTAATTTCAATTTTAGGTGGGATTCTTTTACAAGCCTTTGGGTTGTTGGATAAAGTTTTAATTTTGCTGCCAGTGACATGAATCCCCTCTTATCTTTGTACGTAATAACTGTCATAAAGTGATCCGTGTGTGTGTGTGTGTGTGTGTGTGTGTGTGTGCACTCTGCACTGATGATGCATAACCTGTAATTAAACTCAGTTGAAGAGAATCTTTATACGTATATTGTGGTTATCAAAGTCAAATCTCACAACCCAACCTTATTTCCTTAATGTTGAAAATAACCTGTTCTGTTATCTGTGCAGGTCCTCTGTGCCACGCTACATGATGTGATCAACTATTTAGTAGATAAAACTGACGGAGTTTTCCGTCCTCTCAGCATCGAGGAACAATATGAAAAAAACATCTGTATGTACAAAAACATTTTTCTCTTTCTCTTTCTATCTTTCTATTTGACTCTCTTTTTTTGCCTTTCTTCTGCTCACTCACTTTGTGTAAGTCACGTTTTTAGAGTTAATTGAAGTTCTTTTTTTACAGATTTTATTTGGTCTGATGATGAAAATGGAGAGAAGAGTGTTCAGCAGGCCCCGTCAGCCCCACCAAGCATACCTCCCAAACCAGGTACTGTGTACATTAATACAATATCACACAAACATGAACATGTACTGCAGGGTTCAACATAAGCAATGGCCCGATGACCCAGATCAGTAAAAATGTATGTTGGGCAAGTGATTGACTAGTCTACATCGTAAGTCGGGCAAGCGGGCAACTAAATATTGTGGTAACAAGTCCACTTACCCACACTCATTGTTTGCTTCCAAGTTTTAGAACCTTTATGACGCGGATAGAAATTCCCTTCCCCCCTCATAGGTTACATTGGTGTACTGGTTGTGACTAGTTGAACCAAAGAGTGACTTTCTCCTTGTTTTACTGAATAATTATTAAAAGTAAAATTACCTATTAATTCACAAAGCAAAGATTACAGCAAAGTCTGACAAATTAAACATTATCTGTTGTAGCAGATGATTTTCTGCTGTCCTGTCTTCCTGATCATGTAGTGAATCCTCAGATTTGTCTTGCGATCCCATCTAGGGGTCCCGCCCCCCAGGTTAGGAACCACTGGTCTACGTTCATGCTCTGTGAGGCTTTTACACCAGGGCATTGAGCTAAATGCTAACATCGGTTAACACCCTCATGACGACAATGCAAACATGCTCATGTTTAGATGATTTCTAAAGGTGCAGTATTTCAACCCTGTAATAATTATGACTTGGTTTTTTTTTGCAGTAGCTTTAATACCGCCAATCCCTGAACCAGTGTCAGAACAACCTTTAGAAGACAATTTCTATCTGAATGATACGCGTGAGTATAACTCTGCTGTCAGTCCATCTATCATTCCTGCCACTTGCACGTCATGCAACCATAAACGGGTGCGGCTTCATTTTTTCCATTGCTGTGGCTAACTATAGTCTGTGTTAAAACAGTGGGGGAAATGGAGAAAAAGACGGAAGATTCCTCAGCTGTTCCACTGCAACGTAAGCTCCTGTCTGTCTCAAATAGTTTCCCCTTTCCTGTGGCATGACTGTAATTATTACTTAATTAATAACCATGAGTCATTGTGTGTTTTTGACCCTCTCTAGCTCTGGAGAAAAAAGCTCCAAAGAAAGCAATGATGCCTCCAAGTCACGCTCTTTCCAAACGCTCTTCTTTTGCGTCATGTTCCTCCTCTTCCTCCTCCACAAACAGCTGCGACATAAGGACGAAAGTCCCCCCAGAAAGTCTGGGACAGAGTAAGTCCATCTTTCACTTGCACACGTTTAGATTTATTAATTTGTGAAGATATATTTTCAGTCTCATTTTATATTTTTCTGTCATGAGTCATCTTACTCTCTTGCCGTGATGTCAAAACTTATTGTCTGATATGCTCCAGTTCCTCTCGCAGCAATATCTGAGCTGAAACTGAAGTTGGAACGCAAGGGGATATGTCAAGAGTGACCTCTCCTGGTGGGAGCCTCTTCCTCCTCTGCATCGTGGCTCAGCTCCTCCCGTCAGCAGGAAAGCCTCACTGAGGATTAATACTTTATTGATTAACCCTTCTTAGACACTCATTAGCAAATGAATTGACTGTAACGAGGGTTGTACATGTCACATTATCTTCGCCATGTTTCTCTTGTACATTTTGCACATTTTCCTAATCAGACTGGTTGTTTCAGTGTTGTTTTTACTGTAATTAGTTGAATTGTACAGTTTATATTTTTACTTTAAGAGATGGATATTTTTATTCTACCTGAGGGGTGTGATTTTTATATATTGTATAGCATGTACCACTGCCTTTTTATACAGTGAACTCTAAAGAAAAACAGAAATTAGAGTTGGCTTGTGGTTGCTGGACCTGCTGTATGTGAATGTATTACATATTGTTTTTCAGTGAAGGGAAAAACTCTTTGCTTCAGTCACGTGAAATCACATACATGTGACCAAGCAACTTCTAGTATGTGCCATGCTGCAGTTAGAAACTGGTCAGTTCCATGATGTTCTGTACCTTTTTTTATAAAGTATTCCTGTGTTGCACCTTTTTTTTTTTTAGTACAATTTGCATATTTTTCTTACAGTTTTCTTTTACTCCACGTCAAATTAGAAAACACAATGACAGCGTGCTCTCACTCCTTTATTACCTCAATGACTGATACACTGTAGTGGAAAAAATTTACTATTTACAATAAATTGTGACATGTCAGCATGTGAAATAAAATTTAAAACATAACTCTCAGCTTCTTTAAAGCATTGCAGGCTACAGTTAGTCAGTACAGAAGGAGCGACGTGGCAAAGCAAGACTTGACACCATGTGTAGCAATATGCCACGGATGCTACTCAGAGGCCGGGCGGTGCACTAATAATATGGACTTCATAACATCCGTTTCCAGAGTTTAACAGTTTTGTTTCTCACCCAGCTGGACCCCAAAACCTGGCTAACACACATCATACAATTTGTTAGCTGAGGCTACTTGCTAGTTATTAGATTTGGACACAGACAGTCCACTACTTATAAATGGGATTCCTCTTCAGCAAATAAAGTGTTATTATTAGGTATAAACACATACATACTGTACATACAAGCTTCAAGGTGCAGTCAGGTGAACAGAACTTTTACAATAATTTCCCAAATCCATGGAGTTTCACTAAACATAACTTCCCTCTAACTTTCTGTGCAGAGTCTGGCTGTCAGACAACTCCACAGCCAACACGGCTCTAATTTAAAACTACCGGGAGGCTGAAGGACCCAGTTTCTTGCACGCAAAGTGTGGGACCTGACTACAAAGACTGAAATGCAGTGAACACTGTTAACTCTGCATGCCATTGCAAGAAATAAATACAACATTCCTAATGTGTGTTGTAAATTTGTTACGACCCAGTTGTTGCTGGCAAAGTCAAAAACACATCCTGAATGAGTGATGAACTACATTCTGTTCAGTAGCGTCGTCTAGGAGCAGGTTGGGTTACATAGTCTGGTTGGTGGCTGGAGACAGATTCAGTAGGTGATAATTACCACTAAGCTATGTTACAACCAGGTTATACTAAGACTGACACAATACATTGTTTTAACATGACATAGGGAAGCCATTTCTTGCACTTAAATATTAGCATGTTGGTACAGATCACCTGATTTAGCCAATCAGTTTGGAAATGAGGAGGAAGGCACAGGGAGAGAGCAGGCAGGACAGGCGCTGACCCTGCACCTGGCTGCATCGACAGTACCGCTGAGAGTTTTGGTGATGGAATGGAAGGAAGGGCAGCGGCCAGCGCTAAATCATTGCTCTAGCAGCAGCGGGACAGCGCTAAATGAATGTGTGGAGAGAAGAACTAGTAAGACTACAGCTAATGTGTCCCAAGCAATCACAACAGCCAGAGTCATACGTCTGAAGAATTCTGTCACTGAGGGTGCAGATGACACACTTATTCCGCAAAACCGTCTTTGCTGTCATGCAACACAGACACCGCATGTGGAACAGGCAAAACCATCATATTCCAGTGATGTAACTCTTCTATGATATGGCTTTGACCACAGCCAAGGACGGAGGTGATGTTCTGCGTCCGTGACTGTGGTCGAGCGGAGCTGGGAGGCTTCCACCATCGGCTGAGCTGATGCGTCTAGGTGAGGCTGGCGTTGGAGCTGCTGGTACCGCTGTTCTTCCTCTGGCCGCTCAGCACCACGCTGGGAACCTGCAGGCCCGTAACTACTGAGAAACTGCCGTTCCACACCTGCAGGGGGCAGCACATCAACAGGGAGTTTAAAAACCTGAAAGGTCGACGGAGGATTCTTACTCAAAACTGCAGATATATTTAAAAGCTTCTGTAGAAACGTGTCTCACCATGAAAGCTGGTATAACAGGCTGCTGGAACTTAGTTTTGAAGGTGTGCATCAGCAGTTTAGTTTTGGCGTTGTAGAAAGACAAAACACCTGGAGAGAAGTACACATATGTCCCACATAAAAACTGGGGGCTGAAGTAACATTTTTAATGTTAATTAATATGTCAAATATTTTTTTCCAATTATCAATGAATCATTTAGTTATAAATATTAGATTAACATCTTAGACGATGGAGGGACGGATTGTTTGACCTTTAAATGAGACAGTACAATCAGTTTCAAACACTGTTACTGATTAATTTCTATTTACTTATCAAATAATTTAATTATTGTTTCAGCACTAAAAAAAAAGCAACATAGTTTTCATATCAGTGTTTCTTTTGCAAGGGAGAACTTGATTCTACCTTTGATCATTCAAACACTGACTCTGACACTGTGTGTATGTGTTCATCGTACCTTCGTCGTAGTTGACGTAGACTCCTATACTGTTTGGGATGGGACAGTCCAGTGTTCGAGCCTTGTTGTTGTGCTTTGCCGTGAGGCTCTGCTGCAGCCAGTTGTTCAGATGGATGCACCAGGAGGCGCTGCTTTTCCCCAGCTGGTCGAATCGTCCGAGGCTCCGAAGGGCGACACCCACAGCGAAGGCTTTGCTCTCCTTGTCAAACCGCACCTCCCAGTACTGCTGGCCAGCGTCGATCATGGTGTCAGCTGTCGTGAGGTAGAAGCTCAGGTAATCAGTTTCAAGAATAACAGGGTCAACATAATCTGCAGTGCATTTTCAGTGTTGATCAATATGTCAATTCATTTTTTAATTAATCGATTAGTTGTTCAGTCTATAAAATGTCACAAAATGATGAACATCATTCCTAAAACCCAAAAGTCTTGTTTTGTCCACAACCCAAAGATTTTCAGTTTACTGTCATAGGGGAGTAAAGAAATTTAAAAATATTTAAGAAGCTGGAATCAGAGAATTTTGAATAAAAAATACCCGCTTATCAAAATAGTTGGCGAATTTATTTAATAGTTGACAACTTATCGATCAGTCGTTGCAGCTCTAGCTACACAACATGCATTTGCTTGTAAATCCTTGAGACAATCTGAGTTCACGTGGTACGACTGGGATGAAACTTAAGTTCTGTAAGAGTTATTCTGTGTTGTTTGACAGGAGAACTGTCAAATGGAAATCATGGATTGGGTTGGGAGTTTAGGAGATTACTGAAATAGCAACAGTTAAAAAAAAAGGTTCTGGTCCGTGCAAATAATTGCACAAAACTTGTGCTCTGTAACCCAGTTTTAGTGCAAATAAATGCAGTTTTTAGAGCACAAGCTGGCCAACTATGGCTAAATATCATCATCATTATTAATATTATTTCCCCCCCCTGTTTACTCAAGAGGGTGACATTCATCTAAAGAGGCTAGCTAACTAGTGTCCCTGGATAGCTACAGGCTAGTGTAGCAAAGCCAGCTAGGCTAAGAAACTAGCCCACAAACTCAGTAAAGTTAGATGCATTACCAGTGCACAAGGGTTCATATTTCGCCTTTGTTTTGCTCCACCCACTGAGGTTTAACCTCAAGCAGTGAAATAATTTATGCTTCCAAAACAGCTGGGTTTCAAATAACTGTGCAGCTGTAACTCCAGTCTGTGTGTGTTAGAGATGTAGAAAGGGGTCACTCCTGTGTTGCCAGGGTCCTATGTTCCCTAGTTTTATATGCCACATAACTGACACATGACAAAGGGTTCTGGGTTCCCAGGGTCCTTAAAGTTCTAACAGACCCCTCCCAAATAGCGAATAACCTTGTTAAATGTCCGTCCTTCTCACAAAAGACTAAGAAGCATTAAGACCACACCATCCAGGTTGATCCTCAAGCTTGCATCTATGTTCCCCAGCTCTAGGATTAGGGGTTTAGGACCCTGGGAACACAGCTACGCTCCCACAAAGAAACACAGTTGTTTTGCTTTGCTGTTTGTTACCAGTGCGTCTTCTTACCCAGAACTGTGTAGGACTCTGCTGTAAATCTGTCCCTGCCGGGCCGGGATGCCGGCGCTCTCTTAGGGGACATGAGGGCCGACCTGAATAAAGATAGTAGACAGCAATCACTCCACAGACAACCAAATTTTTGAGATTTGTTTTATTAAGACCCTTGTTAACCGTCATAGTCCAGGTTTAAAAACACTGCAGGTTTACATTCATACAAACCTGGCTGGAGAGTGCATCGGGGAGTTGATCCGGTTCTTTTCCTTGCGGATTTCCTGTATCTTTCCTCCACCGCTGTCCCACTCCACACTCAAGTCCTCCACTTTAAGGTTCTGGTGGGACGAGGCAGCGTCCAGTTTGAAGGTGAAGGCTACAAACAGAAAATTATACATGTGAAACACAATCCAATATTCACATTCCCATCAACAGAGATAAACTTTTCATGCATTGTTGACCACAGTTTAAACAAAATACTAGCAACACATAGACCCAGTTCTCACCGTGGGTTTCTAGTGTAACTGGCTCAGAGAACTCTCCCGCCACGGCCTTGTTACACGCTCTCACTCTGAACGTCATGTAACGGGTGTCAAAGCGCAGACCTGAGAGTGAAAACACAAGTGTCCTTTAGCTGTCAGCTTCATCAGCGTCCATCCAACAAACATCTCCTCACAGTCCTCCTACCCGTGAGTGTGTGCTCCATCTCTCGTATGCCCTCCACCACCATCCAGGGGTAATCCTCCCTGATGCGCGGTGGACCCTCGTGGTTTGTGCGTCGATGCTCCAGTATGTAGTGGTCTATCTTGCTGTCAGGCTCTGGTAAGGTCCAAACAACACTCACCGTGTTGTCACACACCTGGCACTCTGAGACCAGGATCTCTGGAGTGGGGGGAACTGGAGAGAAGAGACAGTGTGTCTACGAGGAATATCTAAAGTCAACTTCCTTTACTCTTGTTCATCACTTTCAATGTTTTTTCACTACAGAAATGCCTGCGGTGAGCAGATTTTTAAATTATTTTAAAACTCAAGTTTTTAATGTGTCATGAAATGAGCTGTCACGTGGGGATAATTTTACAACTGCATCAACTGATTTTTGCCACTTGGGGGCAGAATTACCCTAAAACAAGCTAACTGGTACACTGCCTAGCATAAATCATTTTAGAAACAATTGTATATTGACACATCAATCAGATACGGAGCAACATTAATATTCAATTTTCATGTCTGTGTCCAAATAACAATTGTGTCCAATTTTCACTCTCCGTTTAGCTCTGTGTGGTTCTCTGCAGGTAAATATGTGGCTCTTTAGCTGCTAAATGTTCAGCTATTATCGGCAGCTAGCTTCACACTTCTGTCAGCTGTGCACTGTGGCTTTATCACAGCTTTTTCGCTGGAAACAGTGGGCAGCAATAACACTGAGCCCACCACTGATTGCGTAGAGTGTAAAACCACACCAGTGCACTGAAGAGGTAAAGAAGCCTCACACAGCTGCAGAGTCGGGTTATCTGTGCTTTTGTCGCTGTGAACGACCCCTTTCACATTACATGTATGCTGTACATGTCATACTACATAAACATGCATATACACATACTAAAACTAATAAAAAAGATATTAAGAATCAAAAATAAAAGTACTGTAGAACGCATAGTCATTTCATAGTTTTGTACACAGATTAAATAACGGGAGTTTTAGAACTGAATGTGAAAATAGCACTTTACTATTGCTCGAGGTAAAGCTAGCTTAACTACTTTATATACTGTTGGGCAGTTCAGTCTCTAACAGTGCAAACGCCCAAATCAGGCTAAAACAACTGGGGAAAAATCTGTTGGTGCAGTAAAAATAGTTCAAAATACTTTTAACTTGTTCAATGAACAGACTTTGCCTTGAGTATAAAGTAAATCGCTGTAGCTGATTTGAGAAAAAATTTAAACTAATTCAAATATTTTGTCTTTTTTTTTTATAAAACATTAAATAGCAAATTAACTAGTAGTTTATTTAACAGTACAGCTGTTAAATAAATGGTGCAAAAGTACAGTAACTCCCTCTGAAATGTAGTGGAGTACAAAGCAGCATGAAATGGAGATACGAGTAAATTACTGGTGCAGAAGCACTTGGTTACATTACACCACCCATGCAGTCACTGTCCGCAGCTCTTTCTTTTCTATCTGATTAAAAATGGAGCAGACCTGGGAGAAATTTGAGGCCCTGCAACATCCCCCTCTCCTGGCTGAAATCCACCATCAAGTGACTCATGTTGTCACTGGCTTTAGCCTTCAGGGAGAGGCGAAAGGCCGGAGCCATTGTCACGCTGCGGACAAAGAGAGACACACAAAAACGCACAACCACACGGAGTGGAAACAAGCGTGGCCCGTTATTCAACTGGATCGGAGTCAAAAACAGGTGATTTCTACTTCTACTGCTCACTAAGAAAAGGCCACTAACTAGACTCTTGGTACTACCACTGAACTCGTCACCCTGGTCAACATTTAAAAGCGGAGCTAGAGAGGGAGCAGCACTCATCCAGGGAGGGGCTGACACAGGATGGTACAGACTTGAGAAGACAGTGGGAAACACAAAGACAAAAGGCTCTCGAGTAGAAAGCTTTCCATAGTGCCTATTGTCTACCAAATGGGTGTGGTGGCCACACGTTTAAACGCATGCATGCTACATTATGAGATGGTTCAATAGTTAAAGGAGGCTACAGCAAATAGGGAAGCAATGGATGATGACTGAGTACTATACCTATCCTTAATGTCTTTGGCCGCCTGGAGAGGAGAAGCAGAGAGGGGAAGGAAAAAGGAGAGAAGAGATACGGAGCGAAGACAAAACTGAGTTGTGAGCTCATCATGTTGTCATTTAACACAAACAGTCACTGGTGGCTGTGTTAAAGTAACTGGTAGTATGACACCACAACAAGGACAGATTAAATAGAATATGTATTTATGCACATGGACACCGAAATTTGCCATCAGTCATTATAAATGAAGTCATAAACAGCGAGCAGAGGGAGCAGTGCGGCAGCGTGACATCAGCAGCCGAGTCGCTCGGTTACCTGGGTGAAACCGTCCATCTCAGAGGAGCAGAGCGTCTGGTTGGCCAGCTCCAGCAGCTCCTCTGAACTCTCCAGGGCTTTGGAACAGGCACTCAGCTGACTCTGAGAAAGAAAAAAAAAAAACGCCAACTCACAGTCAAACGGAGTGCATGCACTAACTTTACACGTCGGTCTGTAGTAATAATGGGACCACTGTGCTCCCTGCAGAAGCTAATGGTGTTAGCTGCATCATTTGAGAGTCATGGTTTGGTCCTGAGGCTGCAGAGGGTTAGGATGCATGTACCAAAGACCAAGACAGGGAATGATGAGAAGTACACAGTCGATGGTAAGTTGATACCGGGGGAATTAAAAAACACCTCGTTTCATTACATGTAAACTGGAGTGATTTCGGTAAAAACAGACAAAAAAACCTCCAAAAACTTAAAAATAGCTACTTGGGGACAAAACTTTAAAAGCAAAGAAATTTTTTTACTTTTTTTTTTTTTAAGTAGAGTATCAAGAGATATTTTACAAACTACATATCACTTCAGCAAACAGAATCATTACATTAATTTGATACTTTAATATCTGTAGCATGTAAATACTCCTTTTCTTATTTAAAGAGTTCTTATAATGCTGTTTGTTGATAAACTGGCTGTTTTCTATAGATACATTTAGTTTTTCTCCAATTTGATTCTATCTTCTTTTCAAAAACCAGTTGTCTTTAAATGTTTAGTCTGAAATATTGTATTTTGTTTGATTTTGTTTAAGCACAAAAGCTGATGACATTTTACCTTTCCTGTACAGAGCCAGGTTTTGAGGTAGAGCTGTGACCTTTATTGTTTTTAGTCAGACACTAAAAGGTGAAGGGGCCGTGGCTTTCTTTTAGAGTAGTGACTTCAAAGCAAAAATGAATCATTGGTTTGGTGATCAAGAAATGAAAAGAGAGAAAGAGAGAACGTCACAAAGTGTAAAATTTTTCACATTTACTCATTTACTTGACAAAAACTGCAAACCAACGAAGTTTCTCTCACACGCCTGAATGATCTTAACTGAGTAAAAACAAAACTTCAGCGGTTAAATAAACACATCCTTGCTACAATTTTGCAAGTTTAATAAAGAAATGCAAAGAAAGCAGCAGCAGCAGCTACCTGGAGTTCATACGTGCGGCTGGCTCGCTCCTGTTTGATGCGCGTCACCATGTTTTCCTTCATCTCGTCCAGGACAGAGTGGAGGGAGGTGAACTCAGCCTCCAGGTCCTCCTGGACTCTGTTGGAGTTCGCCTGGTGTCACAAGCAAAAATGAGTGAATACAGGATATAGCCTTTTCAGCTGAACTCCCTTGACAGAGGGGAAAACTGCAAAACTGCGTGTAGCCAGGATTCAGTTTTAGTTGTGTTTGTTTCTGTACCTCCAAGTTGTCGAGATTCTGCTTCAGCGTGCAGACAAAGTTTGAAATCTCCTCATTCTTCATGGCCAACGTGTGGGTGATCTTACGCAGAGACTCCTAAAGAAAAGACAACATCTAACTCTTGAATAATCAACATTGTGTTATACCTAAAAAAGAGACCAACTCTGATCTTTACAGACTGAAAAAGCAAAGCCTACACTGTATTCTCCATCAGTCGTCTCACAGCCTGTGGGAAGGAGGGCTGAATGACTGCAGGTTTCTCCTCTAACCAAACACTTACCTGGCTCCTGGCTCCTCCGTGGCTGTGTTAATCAGTGTCTGGATTGGAGAGTACTCATGCAGCTTTAGGCTCTGAGCTCCCTTTAAACATGATTACACATTTGTTCCTAAGATCGGATCAGCGAGAGGGACCTATAGCCTCAGTGCAGAGGGAGGGAGGACACTTCACGGGCGGAAGGATGCGCATTTATAATTTAATAATGCGGCTCCACAAGCATTGAACAGCAGACTGTAAACGGACTGGGCACGCACTGGGTCGAGGATTACACGGATAACTCACACCCCAGATATAAATCCCACTTCCGTTATATTTCATCTCGAGCTGGCTGTTCCACAGTGAACAAGCCCATTCATACTGAAGGACTGTGCAATGTTTGTTGATGCGAGAGGAGCTGCGCAAAGGCCCCCGTCCCTGCCGATACATCGATAACAAAGTCATCGATAGCATGCACGAGATAAACCCCACCTTCAACCGGATACACACTCATGCAAACACAAAACACCACCATGAAACACGAGTCCTACCCACAAGCTCCCCAATTTCGCTCCCCGTCCCCCTCCTTCCTTTGTACACTACGCCCTGAAACGGCTTCCCCCATCAGGAACACCTGTTCCTCCGGCTTCGGCTCACCTTCTGGTCTCCCATCGCGCCGCTCCGGTGCACCGGCGCTGCTCGACCCGCAAACACCACCGCTATTTCTCCTCCGTCCCCTGGTTTTTGGTTTGTTAGCACGGCGGAGTTGGTACTGATGCTGCCGGAGTGCAACGCATCTTCGGACGGACACCAACCACCAACGCCTTTGGGCCGTAGTGCGTAGAGCGCATGCGGCAGAGGAGGATTCTGGGTACTGGTGTTTCTGTTGCGAGGGTGAAAAATGCAGCCTTCAGGGACTATCGGAAAAAAGTAGTGGCGAATACCACGAAGAATAGATTAATTTTGTGCTTCAAACCTGTTTGTTTTTTAATATTCAGAAGAAAATATATAAAAATACACTGAAAATAGCAACAGGATCACTGAAAAGTTTAATAAATGTAACTTTATAAATGTAAAATCTTAATATATTCTGTGTTTGGCGGGTGGAGTATTGAGGTATAACTGGAAAGACTTTTACACACATTTTAAAACGCATTTTACAAGAATCTTTACAGGATAAACGCAAATTTAAAAGAATTTATGTGTGAAGTATAATGAACAGTACAAGACAAACGAGTTAAACAAAGGCAGATATGGTAGTGAGCTTTAACAGGTATCCTACTTGTTAAGAGCTTCTGGAAATATATTTTAAATATTTTAATGAAAACTTCAAATTGCCATTATGAGACCTTATCTGTTTGTTGGCCTCGGGGCCACAGCAGGTGCAGTATGTAAGGGCAGAAAATTGTATTCTTCTTACACTTATTATCCATTTATGCAAGTACTTATAATAGTGCTATTTTTCTTT
>JAPMOB010200157.1:0-55221 GCA_029875015.1 Lepomis gibbosus
ACCTGCTCTTTATGAAAAGCCCTGTGAGATAACTGTTGTTGTGATTTGGCGCTATATAAATAAAATTGAATTGAATTGAATTGAAATCTTCACATTCCTTTAGTGTGCTTAATGCCTATTTTAATTTTCTATAATTAATAATTCTGAAATATTTCACAACAACTTTAAATAATTATATATAATTAAACAATTTAAATGTATCCATCATTCAAGTATTGTTTACTTTAGGCTATTGCATAGTCTCTTTTGAAAATTTAATGTTATGGCAATTTAATATACCAGACAGTCTTGACTTATAAATCAAGTGTAAAAAAAATGGACAGACGAGAGAGAAAAAACTGCCGTTCTCTCCTTGCTGCTGAGGTGACACCAGCACTGTATTCTCCTCAATTTATGAGGTATCATAACGGGTAATGAAGCGGAAAGGTCAGGGGGAATGTGTTTTTATCTGCTCTAAACCAATAGGTCAGATTTCCACTTTCCACGCCACAACTCTGTGACTGCAGCTGGTGCCCTTTTGGTTAAAACAATACATTCACCTTGGCCACTCATACATCATATCACCAATTCTCCATCTTATTGGCAATGTCACACAGAGGGCTGGGACATATTACAGAATAGATTTATTGCAAGGATTCATCCACAGCCTCAGATATGATATAAAACGGTGTGTAATGTAAGCCATACATTATGAATCCAATTTGTTTGACGGAGATCAAGCATATTGAGTGCAAAATAGATCTACAACGTTGAAGGTCACCCTGAGGCCACTAGATGGCAGTATGCTAGTGAATTTGGATTGCTCCTCTGAAGAAAGTTTTTTAAAAACTATTATAGCAATACCATAGAAAATGGCAAATACCTTCAAGTATGAACAGAAAAGTTGAATTGAAATATCAGTGACCTGATCATCTGATCATACAACATAATTTATCTCCAAATAAATGATTAACAAAGTCCCTACTATTCTCCTGATGTTCACCTTTGCATTTAAAATTACAAGTACACTTTAGTGTAGATATTAAGTGGCACTAGCAAGACACAACAAAAATTTTACTTATACTTTGTATTTTGAAAAGTACATACAATAAAGATGAGGATATTCAATATGTCTTTCACACCAAGGACCCTTTATGAAGCGTATAATATTCTTTACTGTCTCAAAGAGGTGTTGATTAATCTCTACAGGACCTTTTTTACTGTTAAGGTGCCAGATTGTGTTATATTGTAAGATGTTTCTGTTATTTTGTCCCCACATTGTACATATAGTCTATGCAGTCCACGAGAATAACATACAGCCTCAAAAATAAGCATAACGTTAACAACTTTCTGACCGGTATCAACGGAAATAAGTTATCATAAGCTTTGCTGGACTGAACCAGACTGTACATCTGTAAAAACATTGAGTTTATCAGTCTGTGTTTTCCTTTTAACTTTTTGAAAAAGTGTTTCAGGCCTGTGCAGCGATTCCCTGCAGTGGTATAAGTGACTTGCACTGTCACCACAGTAACAAAGTTATTGTTGGCCACGCATAACACATAACTTTTGCAGGTCATAAAAGCATGTGCAATGTTCACACTGTGATAGAAGTTCATAGCAAGTTCACACTGTGATACAAACAGAAGAATCACTAAAAAAAATCTTGAAAAAAAAAATGAAGAACTGTTTTTTGTCCAGTCATTAACTTATCAGTGCATACAGAAAGGTTGCAACCAACAATTATTTCAATTATCGATTAATCTATCAATATTTTTTTCAGATTATTCAATTATTTTTAGTTTATTCAGAAAAACCCTAAGCCCTATTCAGAAAATCCCCATCATCAAATATTCGATTTACAGAACAAACAAAAAAATTGAGAAAATCTGCAAATTCTCACATTTAAGTAGCGGGAACCAGCATAAATAACTTAATAGATTATCAATATTGCTGTCAGTATTACTCAACTAACTGTTTAAGCACTTTTATAAAACATTGAGCTTTTACGGTGGTGCAGGCATTACGGCAACTTCACATAAACTTTACAAAACTACAACCTAATGTGTCATAGAATGAGAACCTCACTGCATCCAGATGGCCTATGAAATATGTTAACAAACTTGTTTTGGGACAGATGCCAGGATTTTGCCTCAAGGACATGGTGTATTTATAGCACACATAAAACACTAGGAAGAAGGTGTTACATAGAAGTGCTGAAACAACAAAGGCACAGGTTGGGGAGATGAGGAGGGAGTATGTGTCAAATTGATGTATGATTCCACATTTTTGGTGATCATGTGAAAACGGTTATCTTTCTTTGGAGGAAAACAGTAGACAACACATAACATTAAAAAGGGAGAAATGCATGCTACTAACTACATTTCTACACAGATACATATCAGCAATGTCCAGCACAGTCAAGAGGTCATATTCCGGTCATGGAGAAGTTACTGTAACTGGGTTCACCGCTCATCTGTGATGATGTCTCCCTGATATAAAGTGGCAGCTCATAATAAAAGCTATTCTTTTGTGATTCAATAACACTGAAAACAAACCATGACACTTACTGCTGAAACATATTTTGGTTTCAAACACCGGTTGTACTCAGCTAAGGTCCAGGATGTCCTAATGTTTTTTATACAGTACATGTTTTACATTTTGCAGTACACGTGCATTTGCAACAGAGATGACACAGGAAAAGTGATCACCATTTGCACAAACCTCGATAGATAAAAACAAAGCAGAATAAATTAATTAAAAATAACATAACATGATGTCTACAGAAGTACTGTTTCTTTGCATTGTAAGGTATGATAGGTAGGTACAATTCAGTGTTTCAAATATCAATTATACTCATGGTGATCGGATACAGATTTAGTGCTCAGGCAATTCCTGTTACAGAGTAATGTATTGGACTGGTGCTGTGGTATCAGCATATATTTTGTAAAAGAATCAAATTCGGTGACAGGGTAGAAAAAGACTCAGAAATTCTTTCTGAATTTGGAATAAAATGTGTAGCCGTGTGACTCGTAATGTAATGGATATCTAAACTCATACTTTCTCAGTCAATCAATTGCAGGCTGTGGGGCAAAAGAACATCTGCAAATTATAAAACATGTTAATTTTTATAATTAAAAAAAAAAAAAGAGCCCCATCTTCAATCAGTCTGTGTGATTCTTTTGAGACAGCGTGAGCAGGAGAACACCAGCAGAACAAAGTGAAAAATCACAACATAAATCTGTCGGGTTCCAAGTCGAGGTTGTAAAAACTATATCCTTATATTTAATCTTAATCTCTCTGCTGCATACACAAGTTTAATACATTTAATCATTTTTAGAAAAAACTGAATTTAAACCATGAATCATTTATCTGCAAAACAAAGGTTTTTAGTATAAAATTTTATACTCAAAAAGTCAAACTCCATGAAGGGTTCATTGATAAAGACCAGAAGCTGTTGTTAAAAACAAAACAAAACCTGTTTTGTACTTGTTTTATAAAATATATTAATCATTGAAAGAATTTTTATTTAAAAAAAAACATTTTTAAAAAGAAATAAAAGAAAGCTCCATAAAAAAAGGTCAGGGTCAGACAGTGCAGGCATAATCTTTGTCAGTGAGTTTAAAGTTGTGATGACGCCATGTTTATTTGCCACAGGAAAAATGCAGCAGTGCTGATGATTTTGGCCGGTCATAACCATCAATAAGTCGAATTGTCATGAAAACAATTATGACTCTTACAGCTCCACACATTGTCATGCATTTCATCAACACAATTCATGCAATTAGCCAGCTTCCCAGGAGTAGTCTAGCATGTGCAATTGATAGCGCTCATATAAAGATTTTTTTATCTTTCATTTCCATTGTGTACATAGCGTATGCATTATGTAGGCTATTCTCTTAAAAATTCTTAAATGTCAAATGTCTGTTGAATGTAAACTTGGGAATTTCACTATTCAATGTGAATTTTTCTGAGAATATTCTTAAATAAGGAAATCTATTCAGTGATTGGTCCTTGCCTACATCGTCATCCAAAATCCTGTTTTGGATGCAGCACAGCAAAGTGTCGTGAGTCAGCACTAAGACTGACACTTAAGATTTAGTCCTTCACTTAACTTAAATTAGGACTGGGATGCTTGATAGCTAACTTTTAAGCACAGCTTTGAGCCAAGACTTTTTTACTCTTAAGTCAATTCTTAGCAGTGTTCGTATGAGTAATTCTGAGAAGCTTGATAAATACAGGCCCTGACCCTAACTGTAAACCTAAGCCAAAGAATAGCTGCAGTTTTTACTTACCAAATTACTTACAAATAATTACTTATTAAGGATTTTGTCCATAGAATTTCTCAAGTGACTAATTGATTTCAGCACAAAACAAAAACATCTTATTATTCAAACAAGAACCAGAGACATTTAACTCAAGGCCTCTCCTCTTAAGATTCAACACCAGTGCTGATGATAACCTTTCAGTCCAAACAAACACATTCTCTCGCATATCCAGATGAGTGACTTCCCAGATTACAAAAGAACACAACTCATTACATAGCACAACGCATGAACTCTCGATAGTCATGCTCCAATGAACTATGCTCCAGATGCCTGACGTGCCTGCCAAACTTCACCCACAAGGCCACAGCCACTACACAGGTGCATGCACCAGTTCACAAAACACAACAGACATGCAGGTAAGCAAGTATATAGACACTGATACAGCCCTTATATGCTTCCCCAACAACAGATGAGATTTATTTGATGTGGAGAGAATAAACCAGGATGATGAAATCCCAGCTGATACAGTAGTACACCCAGCCTCGGCAGCAGATGCTCCACTGGGAGACATTAAGATGAAATGTTTGGTAGACAAGTGAGAGGTCACAACTTTCAGTCCTACAGCAGAATTACACCCAAGAGACCCATGAGAAACTAATGATGGCATGATGAAATCTGAAAGCTGGATATTTTGCGAAGTATAATTAGTTAACATGGGAGAAAAAGAGCAAGAGTGAAAAAGGTACAGAAACATAAGTGCAGTTCAGTCAGCCGGCTCAGATTTATGTGAATACACAATTTGCCATCGAGGCTCTGACCTCATCAGTGCCAGCAAACATACACCTATAGCTCTGCACAGAAGACACAGTGGAGTGATAATAATTTACTCCAGCCCCCCCTCCCTACAAAGAAACACATTAATTATATGGAATCAGCAATTGCTATGTGAAAATTCCCAACAAAGCATCTTGAATCATTGCAGGCAATATACTAACTAGTGAACTGAAATCTAAACGCAGCAAACAACATGAAATGCAGCAGCATGCCAATACATGGAAACTATGCAGCAGACAAGTATTCACTTGCATTCATATTATGCAGCAGTCAAAAAAATGCAATGTAGCATTAATAAAACACAGTTGGCCGTGAGTACGTGGGCATCAGCATAAGGATGGCACTGAATCTAGCTGAGTATAACAGCAGCATAAACAGCAGGAAGTGAGCAGTTAAGACATAATATGATAATAATGACAAACAACCTGACACATGAGCCCATTACTTTTGAGTTGAACTATTTCTCTGACGCACTATGCTAGTGTGTGTGACAGCCATGATGGGTTTCCTGTGAAGCCAAACTTGTATGGGCAGTGTGCAAGATGGGCTGTTGAATTCTATTGTGTTACACAGGCAGGTGTTTCTGTTATTTAGCCTACCCTCATTAATATGATTGAGGTGGAAAAAAACAGTTTCAACAAAAACTGAACATTATTCTGTTCATGAAGGTATATAAATAAGCATCAGTAAAGTAAAAGATCCAATAACAATACTAGTAATATCAGCAATTCTATTAGTAAGAGCTATAAATGCATACTGCATGCAATTGGATAGATTGCATTGGTTTTAGCTAGGTGTACCTAATAAACTGGTGACTAAGCATATATAGCAATGTACACAAGCCCTGGTTTGCAGTTTGCCAATAGCACTACCCCACAAAAGAATCTGCGGTGTTCAACTTTCTGTAGGGTTAAATATTGTAATCAATTCAGCCCATAACAAACAAAAAAGACACTCTAAAATCAATCATTCATATTTGATTCCAGATGTAAGTCAACAGTATGAAAGAATCATAACGCCGAAAAATTAGCTCAGCCTCAAGAAGAAAGTAATTCACAATGACATGGCACAGAAAGAAAGCAGCAGCATCAGAGCAAGCTATAGGCCTATCAGCTATATTAGCCAGCCGACAGTGACCCCAAACAGATGCAACCAGCAGCATCAACAACCTCACTGTTTAGGCCTCCTGCCAAGCACACACACACACGCACACACCATAGAGCGAAGACACCAACTCACAATATGGATTTAAGCATAGCAGCTAAACTTACTTGGTGAAGTGTCTCAGGGAAAAGTAGAAGTGAGTATGTGTAGAAGTCGAAGTGAGTAGCCTATATTATCGGGGAACACCTGAAGGAGCGACAGCTGATCTAATTTTCTCCACAAAGTCATTCTGAAGTGATGTTAGGACTGTTTACAGGCGAGCTTGGTTTTGAAATGCCAAATGAGTAGCGCTAGCAGCCAATGTTACCAGAAATGTTAGGGAAGAGTTAGCTAAAGACTAGCTTTGCAGACCAAAACAGTGGGCTGAGCGTTAACAGTTTAAATGGACCGCCTTACTGTAAAAGTGAGTTTGTTTTAAGATGCAGCAGGTGAAGAATGTCACGTGAGAGAGTAGCACCGCACTGGAAGTGTTCGCTCAATTTTATGTGAAATTCATCTTATAAACATCACTGTTAAAAAAATACATTTGCCTTGAATTTCTTGTTTGGATGTGATTTTGTTCTTGTATACATATACATATATATACATATATGTTGTATACATATACATACAGTAACACATATTAAAGCAAATGCCTATACTGAATACACTGCCCCTCTTTTGCTCAAACCTTTTGCCCTAATGCTAATGCTTACGAGTCCAATTAATTTGCTGGTTCACTTTCTCTGAACACATGCCAACCAGTCTTTCTTTGACTTTCAACCTTGCCCACAATGATGAAATAAAATTAACTGTTGAGGGACAAATTATGTGGCCACATTTTTTGACACACATTTTCTAACAGTTCCACTAAGAACTTTTATGGCAAAAAAAGGCAATGTGCTCAATGCTCAGACCACTTTTGCTGAATCCACCCTACACGTTGTTGATGTAGGATTTGTCATCAGTTTCTCAGAATCAAAAGGAGGGGCTTCTTACCAGTCTCACCCTTTTCTGTTGCAATGTTTCTAGATAGACTCAGAAGACCATAATACAAGACATTTTGCACATAAAGTGATCAATGTATAGCTATAATAAATCACTGTCTTCATCATACACTAGGAAAAGGGATTTGTATGTAAGACAACATGTATAACCTGCAAACAAGGTGATTGTTGTGACATACAAAACAAATGTAACTCCAGTTCAAAAACAAAGAATAACAAAAATACAACAGGACATGTAAATGGACATAAATCCCTGTTTCTGCATGTTTCTGCAATTTTTATTGTGTTTGACATTTTGTTCTAAAGATAAGTTAGACTATGTGTGTTGTGGTGCTGATGCTCTGTTCTGAGAAGTTATTAAAGCACACTGTTGAACTGGAAACTTTGACTCAGTGAGATGTCCTGAGAGAGGACTTTCGCTATCCACAGTATTTTTATTCTTCTATCAAATCGTATCAAGTTTTTATATACGGATGCCAGTGGTTTGAATCAGGTGATTTTTTTGTCCAAGTGTTTGTTTAGGTGTTGGGTAAATGTGCTGAAAGTCCAAGTCAAACTGTAATATCATCAGAAGATTTCATCAGCTCACCATCCAAAGGTAAGTATGCCAGACAGCACAGTCTTCCTATCAGTGCTGAAAGGGAACAACCCGCAACCAAATTTGGAGAATACATTGTTTTGTAGTGAGTGAGTGTTTCTGTAAATGTATGCATATGTCTGTGCTTGCCTGGAGCCCTGTAGTCAGCATCTAGGTGAAAGTTTAAGGTGGTGCCAAAAGGGCTCACTCCACCTATTTGCCTTCTTTCCAGATGAAGAAATAGCTCCCATCTGGATAGATTAATAAATGCTTTGAAACAGCCGATTCAATGTCAACAATGACTCTGCAACAAAGTGGCACATCATGAACTATTTATGTAATGCAACACTGACTGGGTATGATATACTATTACATCTATTGTCTATTTCTGAAAAACTGTGCCCAACGTTGTTAAGATTATTATAGACTAAACTACTATACAAACATAGAATACTGACAGGGTCCTTTTTCTGCGTAAGAACCTTTAATGCCCTACTTAAAGTACATTTTATTGATTATATGTATGTGTATGTCTGCAGGACCTTAACTACTTATAATTTAACACGTTTTCAACCACAGCTGAAGTGAAAAAGAATGAATTGCAAATAAAATTATAGCTGAAATGATTGATTAATCAATTAGTTATTGATGAGAAAATGAAATGGAAGCTAATTTAAAGATTGATAAGTCATTAGTGACAAATTCAATGGTTACAGCTCCTAAATTATGAATTGTTTCTGGCTTTCTTGGTCATCTATAATAGAGCCTGAAAAACCTTGGGCTTTTGACAGTTGGTCAGACAAAACAAGCAATTCTTATATTTATAGTGTATGTCTGATTGGGTTTTTGGAAATTGCAATTTGTGGATTTTAGAGGCTAAACAATTAGGCTAAATGATAAATCCAGATAATTGTGCAGCCTTTGATTTCAAAAGGAAGTGAGGTAAACCAAATTGCACTGAATTTAACTGTGAATTGAATAAAAATCTTAATAATAATGTTCACTTTATTTTTACATATCAATATTTGTACATTATTTTTTAAGACTTAAAATGAAGTAAACTGAATAACAATGTAAGAGAGGTACAAATAGGCGGCGTTAGGACCTGGAATCCACCTTCATGAGGAAGAGGGCGTAGGCTCGGTCAGCCGGTAGAGGACGAAGGTGCCGAGACTGCCGAGCTGCCCGCGCACAACCGCGAGGTTCTGACAGCAGCACGAGCAATGCGAGTCAAGAGCTGCGGGGAAACAGACTAAATAGAAACACCTCGAGTCGAGTGTCGTCTTGTTTCAAGAGTGGTTTGAACATAAACACAGTGAGCATGTCGGTGCTAGCTCTGCAAGAGTACGAATTCGAGAGACAGTTCAACGAGGACGAAGCCATCCGATGGATGCAGGAGAACTGGTAAGGCTACACTGCGATATATTAGCGCCTCGTTTTTTAATCCCACATCACAGTAAACGTTTTTCTCTGCAAATTCACCGTGTTGTGTACGTGCCAAACGGTGAATTGGAGGCTGAAACAGAACACAGGCATCCGTTTCGCTCACCAGGATTAAACCTCGCCGTATCCTATTAACGTTATATCAGGCTCTCTGTCATCATCCGCAAATTGCTGCTTGTGCTTCATAAAATGAAGAAATCCACACAGGCCGTTAGCCGCGTGCGAATGCGATGCTCTGCCACACTTCCCTACATGGCACTTCGCTGTTGCCTTTTTCATCTTTATTTGTCCTTGACTTCCTGTGATTTCTTCTCCCGGCATCAGTTACCGCGATACAGTACTATTGTAAAGGTCATCAATGGCTCCAGCTGTCTCATCCATTTAGACAGTCACTGGCCCAGTAGCATATTGAACCAAGCCCTGCCCTAGGCTGGTAAACTGCATCACCCTTTTCTCTTTTAAGACAGATGGTGTTACTGTTATTTCAGTGAAAGTAGGCATACTGTACAAGCTTATGTACTTATATGATAGCGCTGTGCAGGAGAATGAAACGATGACAATACTTGATGTTATTGTAAGTTCATTCAAAACTCTATTCTGAATAATTTCTGTTTTGTTATAGGAAAACTAATGAATATTTTCATCAAGGATTCATCTGTTATTTTTGACAAGTGAATTAATCATTTAAACTCTAATTTATCAGGAGAAAAGTGGCCATCACAAGCTCCCAGAGTCCAAGGTGATGTCTTCAAACAGCTTGTTCTGCCCAAAACAGTCCCAAACCTATAGCATGCTTCATTTGCAATGATATAAAACAGAGGAAAGAAGCAAAACCACACATTAGAGACATTGGAAATCCTTATTAAAATAGAAGACAATTATTTGTCAATCTACTAATCAATAAGAGTTATAGAGGTTTTGTCAAAAGATGGAGCAATGGCAATAGAGAATACAGATTCACTTAATAACTGATTAATTACTAAGCTCCAATGGAGTAAACTGCATTGAATTTCATGAAATCTTCTTGGAATGACTGAGATCCGTGACATCAGGTGAAAACTAAATTAAGCTCTGTCATTATTTGCACAGGGCAGTGTCTACAAGGCTTTACACAAACTACACCCTTATACTAGACTGTTGCTACTAAGATTAAGTAAATATTGCTTTGTGGTTGTGTGCATTGATGCATTTCATATGTAGGTCATGTGCAGGTCCATTCAAATAACCATTGCGTGATCTCACTGAGGGGTCATTATTGTTCAGGTCCATGCCAGGTTGAGCAAGAAATGCTTCTAAGCAAAACAAAATGAGTCATGCGTAAAGTTAGCATAAGCTTCATTAAGCATCTTCTACCATCAGTTTGAACTGCCTGTAGACAAGAGTCACAGTTAGCACATTATTTTTAACACTCATCTGGATTAAATAGAGCTACTGGAGCCAGACTTAGGATAGTTTCGTTCTTCTACATTAAAATTAAATATGGGTTTGTGAAAGATAGAGAGAGGGAGAGACCCATGCGAGCAATTTGGAGGAGCTGTCCTTACCCTGGTACTGACAACCGGCCAATAACGTTCATCTTCTGATGTCTGCTGACAGAGTATTAGCCAATCACGTCGCACTGATCTGTGCTGACTTCTTTCCGCTGCTCCTGTAGTGGGGGATGTCAGACCGGGCTAGTGCATGTGGCTGCAGCAACTGCAGAGAATGAGATTTGATAGGTTGTTTATTACATTCATAATGTACATGGAGCAACTGACTAACCGTGACATGTTTTTATAACTTAAGGGTGAGACTAAATAAACTGGATTAAAGGCAAGTGTCATGCAAAATAGATATAATGAAGCTGTTGTTTAACAGTTAATTCAGTAGGACACTTGAAAAGCAACTGCAATGCTTTTCACCATGCAGTGACATTAATCACATACTTGTACATCACACAATTTACTTATTTAGCCTGGGGTAAGGCATCTTCAGCAAAACTCTACTGGGTTCTGACATTAAAATAAACCAAGCCAAGTTCAAATCCCAGTTAACATAGTTTTTGGCTGACAAAGGGTCACTTAGCTCTAGTAAAATTGGTAGCTCCAGCTCATCACATTGTAAACACACCATACATGTGCATAGTTATTGGCCAAATTTCAGTAGGTGTAAACTACTGTTGCACTTAACACTCCAGTCAGAGATAGAGGTGCAGGTGTTTTGCCCCAGACCGCTGATGAAAAATGCCAAACATCACTGAGTGGGGTGAGGTCAGAATTGCAACATGCTTTTCTAAGATCTGAAGCAATGGCTTGGCATTCAGTTTAAATGAACAATTGCTTTGTTCACACCCTCTGAAATCTGAATTTTTAAAAGTTCATATATGAAAGATGCTGATGGTGGCAGGGTTTATCTGTAACATAAAAATCGATGTACGATTTTTAAAATCTGTCAATTACTATGGAAGCAAAACTGACCACAGGAGATGGAGGATTTGTATTGATAAATGACTGATCACCGAAAACCTTTCAGACCTCAAAGGTAAGATAAAGTTATGGCATATTAAAGTTTGGATATCACCAGAAATTTTATTTTGTTTACTGTAGTTGTTTCAAGTTGTAAAAGTGTGAGAATGCCTTACATGTGTGCATGACCAAGGAGTGATTGTTATAAATCAGAATCAGAAAAGTCCAGATTATATTGTTACTTTTCTTTAATCTTTTATTATCCTTGTCAAAGGAGGAAAGAACTTTAGTTTTGCTCTTCAATAATCAAACATGATTTGAGCTGCTAAATGAGTCAGAAATAATTAACTTTTTTTGGCAGACATAATTATGTTGCTAAATTCAATTCATTTACTTTTTTTAGTGTAGCCTGAGGCACTTTCCCCCTGTCATCACTTCTAGGGCTGATACATGCAAAGCAAGGTATTTTTAAAAAGGAATTTTCTGTACAGACTAGGTCCTTAGCTGAAGTAAGGCGAGTGTTTCAAAACAGACACAGCGAGACATCAATGGACAATGTATATATAATGTGTATACATGTCATTGTTTTGCAGGGATGAATGGAGACTGGTACACTGATCTGATGTGTTCCCTAGAGACTGGCAGCAGACAGTTCAGCATTGTGAATCAAGGACAATTAAGCAACTAGTTGTAAGAAGAAAAGGAAAGGGAAGAAGTAGACATGGAAGAAGCTGTTGTTTAGAAACAACATGAGCACCATCCTCTTTCCTGCATATAACAAACAATATAAAAGTACCATGAACACATGAGTTAGTGTAAGCGCAGGACAATATATTGACAGTTTGCTAAACTTGACCTTGCTAATGAAATTGAGGGCAGCCAACTCTTAAAGTAATCAGTGACTGTAATAAATGTCCTGGAAAAATTGATAGTGCAGAACAAATAACACAGTAGCTTTTGCATACAAAATTAGAAAGCTGGAAACAATCGTCAGATATTGCTATCATCAGTACTTTCCTGTTATTTCAGGAGTGTCAGCAGTGTTCACATAACACCTGGGACATGAGAAGCAAAGTGAAGTCAGGCACATTTCTGAGTGAACCTGTCATGTCAGCTGATTGATGTTCAACACATACCGTATCCTTCAACTGTAAGACTAGTTAACAAAAGTAATAAATTAGACTGGAGGAGTATGACTGAAATAGCTTGCTTGGCTACATAGTACAATGAAAAGTTTGCTTTAGATATGACCCACACTGTAGTCCCGGGATTCTGCAGAATTAAATCAATCTTGCAAATAGATAGGTATTGGTCTTGCTTACTGTCACATCCCGCTTTTGTTTTCTAAGCCAGTCATATCCTAAATCAGTTTTTACATTTTTAATTCTTATTTGCATTTTGCATTTGCATCTCAAGTTCCATTTAGATTCACTTTTTAGAGAAAACTTTATCCAAAATCCACTGATTGCATTTAGCTCATAGACATTTTTTTGACCCAGGTCTACTGTACTGCACAGTGTAGGCTTTGACCCTTGTAACTGCAGGCATTATGCTTTATTAGCATGATATAAATTGGTTGATTTCTGAAATACTACAAGTTTAACATAATGTGCTTTTACCATTTTTTCTAGATAAAGTGTTAAATCAACAATTTAACATGTACACGTTGGTGTATGTAATTTAATTTAAAAGTATTAAAGTCATGTGTAACAATTTGTAGAAGTTTGGAGAGATGGCAGTGCAGTGTCAATTTGTTGGAAATATGTGGACTGTATAATTATCTCAGGCATGTGACTTTATGAAGATCTCATTTATTTACCTATATCTATATCAGACGCTCAGCTGCTTCAAAAAAACTGCATAGGTGCTTACATCTTGACGGGGTCATCAGTGTAGTACTATCTAGCCAGTGAACGTACTGAAGAGCAATCGTAACAGAATGCAAAGCATATCATGTAACAGACTGATTGCTGTGTGACGTGGTGGAAAATATGTCATTGAAAATAATCAAATCAAAATGATCTATTATGAGACTGTTGTGTAATATGCTATCGATTTGTGGTTGTTTTCCACCTGCATTTGATCTAATTCTCTGGTGGGTAAAATCAGTTCAGAAACAACCTGTTATGTATTAAGATTGCCACATTTTGCAGTGTGGCCTTACTATCTGAAAGAGAGCTTTTATTCTCCGTTAGGCACACATCTTTAACCTGCTGACTCACTCTGTACTCTCACAGACGTCGTCATTCCTCATTACCATGCAGTTTGCTTAGAATCTGATTTCTCTGTTTTTGAAAAGCCTCTTGGGTAGATAGCATCCCTGTGGTTTCTCCGCATTTTTGATGGATCTCTGGTGGTTTTGCTCTGGACTGAGAAGAAGACAGAGACTGAGAATGCTGCAGTGAGAATGAACAATGAGATATTTGTTCTGGTCTGTTTTGTATATTCTGTCTGTTAAAGCAACATTATGTTTAAAATTAGTTTTTTTGTGCATTTTGGCACCCCTACAGTTTTCTGAGTGTAATTCCCAGCTGTCATAAAGAAAGACACCTGTAAAACATGCAATTGTTATGCTTACGTTATGATCAAAAACACAGCCAATGATCAAGCAAGTGCAACATCACAAGACATAGAAATATTGATGAATTGTGAAACAATATACACATAAAGAAAGCCAGCTCGGCCTCTGTTTTGCAGCCTTTAATTTCACAAAGCTGTCAACGACATCTGTTCGTCTCTGCTATTAGCTAACATTATGTCTATGTGTTACCCGCTCGCCCTGCCCGAGTACCGGCGCTTCTCCTTACCAGCAGCAGCAAAATGTCACGTGAAACTTGGGTGGAAAGCCAGCCAAGTTTCAAGCTAGTCAGCAATCACTGCAAGAGAACTTACATTAACATTACTAATGCCTGGGTGTTTTATCTTGTAAGTTTGCTAACATCATCTTGAGATTTATAGGTGGCGGTGAGTGACCAAGCAGCATTATGTAACCATAAAATAACTGGTGGTGGAGAGTGGAACTGGTGTTGTAACAGACCCGGGAAAGCTGGCAACATAACTGGGTTCAGCAGCCTCTATGGACACAACAGTAACTAATGACAGAGGCGAAGAGACTGAAGAGAAAGTTGAGTGAGGAAGCAATGGAAGAGAAAAGAGAGTGACCAAGCAAGAGACCTGGTGGCAAGGTAGCCAGCAAAGCTAGACAGCAACAGACACAAGAGCACTTACAATAACGTTACCGATGTCGAAGTGTGTTATCCAGTAAGTTTTCTAACATCATCTCCAAATTTATATCTGCAGTTAAAGCAAACAATCAATCAAGCGCAAGTGCAACATCACAAGACACAGCAAGTCAGCTAATAAGTTATTACTTTACCATTTCCCATGCATTGATTTATTTGTGGAGACCCGCCACAATGTTACAATTTAACCCTGATCCCCACATATTGATTTTCAGTTTGTTTTTTTTTATTACTAGGCCTATTTAAAATTGTATTTGATTGCAGAGCTGTGCAGAGCGCAGATATTCACCATAGCCTATACTCAGCATCCTGTCTCTCTTTTTCGCTCTCTCTCTCTTGAACACTGCTGCACAAATCTGTAAAACGCAACTCGGGTCAATGTTGGAGACCCCCTTAAAACAAGTTATTAGCAAGCATGTAAGTAGCCTAGTTAATAAAGATAGTTATGTTAATGTTAGAATACAGCTGGGTTGTTGAGGTTAGCACGTTGTATATAGCTTGTAGTCAATATCGACTGCTTGCACCTGCACAAAATTATTTTGAAGTTTTTATTTTAAGATAAAATTGCTACATAATGTTGCTTTAATAATTATTTAAACTATTTGCATGATTCAGTTGCTCTACTCTTTTTTACCATCACATTGCAAATACTGTTGTTGGCCAAAATTTAATTATTCATTGTTTTTGAAGATCCTATAAGGGATATAGGAATGTTGCTTTGTTCTTATGGTGTTGTAGCATTTGATGTTGCCATGTTAGCCATGTTACTACATGGCTAACCATTTGCTGTTTTATTCAAGTATCATAGCTCATTGACTAGTCTTAAAGATCAGGTTCCAATGGTACTTGATGAGATAAGTCTCTTCTTTCCAAGTATCATGTTACTTATTCAGTCCAAGAGGTGTCCAATCTATTGTCTCAGAGTTCTTGAGCCCTGCTGTTGGATGGATGAGACCAAATGATACGCCCATCTTAAATTTGGCACCAGGATATCATTTCAGTGATCGTTACATAGCTTGATCTGATAGATTTGGTTAAATAATAGTTGTAATCTGAGATTTTTTCATCTGGGGAATTTAGCTGATGATCTTCCCCAATATTGGCTTACTTTGAAAAGAAACAATCGAATAATGTATTTCTAGATACCAAAATTAGAGGCAGACCACTAATAAAGGAGGCGTAATTCAAAGCCACAGTGCATAAGATGTAGGTGAGGTGGTTATAGTCATTGAGAAGCCATTTCAAAATGCCACAGTAAGCTGCCTTCTATTTGTGTTATATTATTTCTTGTGCCCTGAATTTAATGTGTAGTTTAACATACAAATTACTTTGTAATGACTTTATTATGTGCTAAATCAAATGTCACTACTCGAAACCAAATCAAATGAAAGCAAACAATGACATTTATTATTTCACTCAACAAAGACAGGAACTAATTATTTCCCAGTGCAAGTCTAGAAGTTCCTCTTGATGGTCATACAGTTTAATTTGCAAAGTCGTGGTTCTGCATGCTGATGCCATTTTAACGAGAGCAACATATTGATGATGCTGATCATTTCTGACCATGTTAACACAGAGTGCACCCCAGGCTTGAGGTTTTCTAGGCTGCTCTCTTTCCCACAACTGGTGAGGCCAGAGAAGAAGATGTGGGCAGGCAGAAATTAAGGTTTGCCTGGAGTGTTGCTGCGCTCTGGTTTGCCTTTCAGATTTCATCAGGCTGTCAAAGAAAAGCTTAGATGCACAGAAAAGAGCAGTTTATTGTACAGTCCATTTTATTTTTTATGCATTGAGTCACTGCTTGTTCAAGCAGACTGTATTCAGCGAGTGGATAAAAACACGCATAATTTTACTAGGAGCAGGTTTTGCAATAGTGTGAAACCTGGTGTACAAAAAGGCTAAAAACAAAGCTTAATACTTGTTTCATTCAAGAGACGTATGCGGACCAATTGAGATGAAACACAGACATGGGCTTGACCCACCTCACACTGACACTACCTTGTCATTTATTACTGTTTGTGTATGTGGACACAGGTACTAGGTACAGTATAGGTGCATGGAAAAATTGTGCTTATACTGTTGAGTGCTATATACAATCTTCCTACAAGCCATTTGTCTTGCCGCTTAAAATAAGCATGACTTAAGATGTTCTTAAGCACTTAACAAGCTGAAATAATTATCACTCGACAAAAGTACTCTTCTGTTTCCTGAACAGAAAATTTGACCCTTCATGTTCACCACCAGAGGCAGAATGACCTAAACCAATGAGTGATATTATATTACAAGGCTGGTTATTTTCCCAATAGACACTGTATGCAACAGCTGGTGGTTGTGTTACTAACTGGATTATATCTGGGTGCTTCCTGGATGGCAGATTATTCTGTAAAGCTAGGTCTTATTTACAGCACCTCCTGGTCTTATTTAATGGCTTGCTGCTCATCCCACACTCTGGCACAGTAGCTCTGATTACATTTAACAGACAACAGTGCCAAGGAATTCAGTTACACATCCGGGACTTAACTGAATGGTTTTGTATGTGTACACCTGCAGACACAAACCTTTATGTGCATAAAGTTGCATATGTGATCCTGTAAACACACACTTTGGTAATACAGACACTTGCTTACTGGCACAGGCATGCAGACTCATCCTCAGACTGCAAACTCAGGATTATGTAATGGTTGAAATCTCTTGGACCAGCTAATAGCTTACAGATCCACAGTCCACAGCAGGTTATCCAGCAGCTTTATACAACACTGTTAGTGGGGGAGGGGAGGGTCTATGGGATCAACATCCTTATTTTATTATGTACTGAACTATATAGGTTACATGCAAGCACACATCCTAAAACCACAGGGGTATAGGCTTGTACACACCTCTATTGTGATATAGTAGTACAATACTTTGAGCTGATGTCTAGACCCTGCTAGTTTACTGTACAATTGTGTGTGTGTGTGTGCTGTCTGATGCCTTAGCAGAAGCTGTCTGGGCATCATTTTTTAAAGTCAGAATAAGCAAACCGTTGCAGCCAGCAAGACAACATGTTAAGTAGAACCCTCCTATTGACATTATTTGGCATGGAATGTTTTGTTGGAGTGGCACAGGACCGCACTAGTGTTTTGGTTTGTTGGCTTTGTAACTCTGTGTTCTTTACTCTGTCAGATATGAACACCTTTGGATATTTTAGATATTTAACATTATTTTAGCAACAGTGCAAACCGGTCCAACTCGCAGTGTCACAGTCTGTGATCACAGTCACACATGAGAGAAAGAGATGCTGGAAATGTCTTACCTACCAAACTAAGCAGCTCTTGCATATTGTCCTGGTTGCACACATTGAT
This sequence comes from Lepomis gibbosus, assembly GCA_029875015.1. Lineage (NCBI taxonomy): Eukaryota > Metazoa > Chordata > Actinopteri > Centrarchiformes > Centrarchidae > Lepomis > Lepomis gibbosus. The sequence continues at coordinate 18,273 of JAPMOB010200157.1, forward strand.
CATGTTCTCTTAAACTGTTGTTTATCACAATAGATGTTTTAACAAAATAAGGAACATTTGATTTGTGAACACACAAATACAGAATATGATTTATGTTGTGACCCTGAAATCTCAGTAACAAAAAGAAATGTAAAATGTCAGTGTAAGTAATGTCAGTTTCAGTATATCAACTTTGGTTGACACTAAAATAATCTATTTGAACAATTTGAACATGTATAATTTATGCAGTGGATCTGGGACACCTATATATTTTTTAAATGAAGCCACTGCTGCTTAGTGTTATTTGCAGGAAATCTCAGCTGGAGAAAAGTTTCCATCCTTGCAGCAACCAAGAAATCTCTGCTGACGCTGTTACGGCCCAATGCTGATCCTCCCCAAAAGAGCTCTGACGTTGTAGTTTTTCATTTGTGCTGCCTCTGCCCACTTTGACATAAAGCAGAGTCAAGCCTCTTGTAGAGAGAAATCTACAGATTTTAGATGAAAAAAAAAATCAGATATTGTAGTCGATTTATATTGAATTTTTGAGCTGGAATGAAAAATAGACCTTTTCTATGTGGATTGCGCACCGACTTTTAACCCAATATGAGTAAGCAAAGGTACTCAGAAAGCTGCATTAAACAAAAAAATCTTAAACAATATTTAAGTGGGCTGCACTGTGCTGCAGTGGTTAGCGCTGTCGCCTCACAGCAAGAAGGTCAAACCCCGGTTGCCTTTCAATGTGGAGTTTGCATGTTCTTCCCATGTCTGTGTGGGTTCTCTCCAGGTGCTCCAGCTTCCTCCCAGCATCCAAAGACATGCAGACTGCACAGTGCTGCACAGTGCTGATAACAATGACCCTGATTTCCCAGCATGCACTGCCTAGTGCTGAACTTATTAGTTTCTTAAGTTTTATGTAGTGATGTCAATATATTACCAAAATCATTTCATTCTACATTATATACTGAGACAATAATACTTATTACTATTACTTATTCATATTGACAGATAGCAAATGATATGTCTGCAGATACAATACCAATATGTCTGCTATAGGCCTATATCTATATTTTAACAGCTGATATTAACGGAAGACAGAAAATGTGTTTATAAGACATCTCTGAAGCTGGTGAAGCAATTTGTTGAATGTCTAGTATTGATCAGTAACTCTACCGTAGTCAGTGTTTTTGTTTCTATGAAGAGTGACAGAATTTCTTTTGGCCCTTGAATTTTAAAAAAATGTTATCACTTTCATGCTGGCTTTTATTTTTTATTAGCTTTTGAGGTTGTTTCAAGTAAAGTCCTGTTTGAAGTATTATTTCTTGGGTGAGTCTGAACACTGAAGGTCAGGAGTAGAGCTGTAGAGGCTCTGGGGAGCATGAAGGGATGATGTGAATTCACACTGATGTCTCAAATAGATTCCCGTGACTGCAGGCCTAGCTTGGCTGCACCTGGCACTTCAGAGCCTTTGCAAAGACTACAGCACCTCCACCAACTTGTCAGCTTTGACCATGCCATTGGGTTTATTTACCCTTGGTTATTTTTTTCCAACAGCAGTATAATCCATCTTCTGAACATAATGCAGTAAGCCACGCACATCTTAACCTTTAGCAGATTCTACTGGTTTAATACTGATAAAATACGGAGAAGGAAATTCACAGACAAGGAAATTTATCCATATTTAGACAATCATTGTGGTAGCTTTCATAATAATTGTACTGATATTGGCTTACCTGCAAAATTACTAGTTTAGACTTATGTTGAATTGCACAGTAATGTCAAATCAAAACAATGTATCTTAAATAATGTGCAGATGATCCCAAAATTTAATTTAGAATGATGTGAAGTTAAGCAAAGCAAGTTAACATTTGAACACTGTGAATTTTTACTTAATAAATTGCTAAAATGTATTGTAAAGTAAAATAAGCAACTAAACTCAATAATATCCTTTATACAACCAACTATTTGTTAACAGTAGCTTCCATAAACTACTCGTCATACCAGACCAAGCAAGCCTGTAGAAGCAAAATTGCTGAGTGTATTAAAATGAGTACATGTGTTTTTTTTTGCTTATGAATTAAAGTTGTAATTTGTAAGAATGAATGTCTTTAAAAAGTTACATAGTCAAATCAATAGTCAGTATCATAAATTGATTATAACTTTTTTTGTTTCTGTGATTGAATTACACATGTGTCTGTACTTGCTGTTCTAAAAATGTAAATGGATGCCATATGGCATATACAGTTCAGGATATCATTAGACTAAAAAAATAACTGCAAACTATAGAATCGCAGCTTAGGTCATATATTACTCTGACCTTTGACCTTAACGCTGAAGGGGAGTGCTGAGACTGTAGGCCCTCTCCGATCCTCCCCGCCTTACTTCAGTATACAGGCCACTGTGTATTCTGTGTTTTTCTGTTCTCCCCTCCGCCATATGTAGTTGAGAAACAATGATGTCATTCTGCAGTCCAGTCCTGTTGCTCCTTTTGACTTTGACTGGACTGCTTTGTCCTTTGTTCTGTGGAGGTGGCCTAAATCATGTTGTGGGCTTCCTGCAAGAACAGAAAGATTACATTTTTCATTCTCGAAATACTGATGCACAATGATGTCTGTTATTTTAAACAGCTGATATTGTTATTGCACTTTTGTTCTGATTTTCATTGACTTGCCTGGTTATTGTTGCAATAACTTAGGATCTTATTCTGAGCATCATTTTCCTTTCAGTGCTGATAGTTGTAGAGAAAAGGGACGTCCATACACTTTGACAGTGATATAATTTTTTAAAATATGCAGTTAGTCATATGAAAAATGTATTAGAAAGACAGGTGGGAGGTAGAAGTGTCCCATTCCAATTTGCGAAATTGGTATCAGGCACATGTTGAAATCAGTTGGGAATGGCTGAAGCATAACATGCTACTTGATATTCAGCTAACGTGACTGAATCTCTTATATGGCTGCCACAACAACAATGTTACAAACCTAAGACCTCAAAAACTACCATCAGGTGGAATATATATTTCTGTCAAGTAGACTTATTTTCATTACAATAAAAGGCTTTACTGTTCTCCACTCCCTGCGTATCACACACCCACGTTTCTCAACTTTGTTTTTAACTGGCTAAGAAAAATGTACACTTTCCCTCTTTCTTGCCTAGCTACACTCCTGATCAACAAAACTAAGTGTTTTTGTTGATGTTCTCTGCTGAGGCTCCAAAACATAACTGGATGGATTGCATTTTACAGATTGCATATGTGAAATGTCTGAGAAATGTGTGTGTTTTTAGTGTGAGTTGTGCACAGACCATTGGCCAGTAGATGAGTGTTTCCATACAGTATATCACAACCTTGACCTTGAATAAATAGATACTTCTGTCCAGCTGTTTTACTCTCCCTTTGTTAAATATAATACTGCACACTTAAGCCTTTAAATAGAATAATTAATTTTAATCCTTTCCACTGTGTAATACATTCTAATTTAGTGATTTATTTCAACATCATGTTATTCTCTTTGTATACCCTCTAAACAGCTGCACAAAAACATCTCTCCTTGGGCTAGTTTTACGCATCTCATCAGCCCCTGGGCTATGGGTCTCAGAGCTCCCAGAATGCCTCATTCTTGTTGCCTGTGCACTGTCCGCTGAGTGCATCCTTTCCAAGAGGGTTGCTGCACTTTTTTTTCTACTACCATCATACAGTTCTACACGTCTCTACCTCTAGCCACTGAGAACTCTGCAGTTCAAATGCCTTGCTCATTGGCACTTGCTACCATCACAAGTTTATTTTTTACCTAACTTTTTTTGGCCAATGCTGCTCCAAACTATTACTCTGTTCTCTGTTCAATAAACCAAACAGTGTTTTGGACAAAGCAGCTTTAGTTCTAGGCAGCATGCCCCAGTCTTCTGTTGGTCCTATTCAGCATCCAGTCTGTCAAGTCAGACCACCTGCGCTTTGTAATTGTGCTGAGCGCAGGGGAATGCTTTTCTTTAGATTCGGATGGGCCAGGTGGTGCTTCAGCACAACTTCTCCACTTCATGTGCCACAGCAGTGATGCCTGACAAGTCAATTAAGGCAAACAGGCATCACAGGATGTGGGAGTTGGAACTGAATTGAAGCACTAACTGTAAACTGAAAGCTAAGCATTTAGCGACAGTTGGAGCTGGACTCAAATCATTAAATCATTACTTCAGGCATTGCTGGTGAAGTCAGTACAGCTATAGATTGTGTTCTGTAAACAGTGTGTTGTATTTATTGCAGTGGCGCTGTTGGAAGAGGATCATTTGGAGGAGCAGACTTTTTGTTACATAATTTTATTTTTTATTTCATATTAATTTGGTGTTTAAAAGGACACAAGGGATACTCCCTACTCCTGTCAAAATAGACTTTATGATGTAACGATCAGATGATTACTCTTTTAGTTAAATTTCTGCTATTTTATCTTGTTGACCACTCACATTTGTTGCAAAAGATCTGTTAAGCAGCTAACTATAAGCTGCCCAGTGTTTACATTACGTGATAGTATGAATATTAAGCAGAGCATTGCAGAAAAAGACCAAGCATAATCCACACATTAACCTCTGAAGGTCAAGGCAATGCAAAGTCAAAAAAGGCTAATGGTAATCTGTTTGCTTTTTGTGTTTACAGGAAGAAGTCCTTTCTCTTTTCTGCACTCTACGCTGCCTTTATCCTCGGCGGCCGCCATGTCATGAAACAGAGGGAGAAGTTTGAGCTGAGGAAACCGCTAGTGTTATGGTCACTCACGCTTGCTGTGTTCAGGTGAGAAAGTGTTAACATTGTTAATGACCGCAAATACATATCCAGTTTCAAACATTATTTAATATAAAGGGCCAACAGTTTAATCAATTAGTGGTCAGTTTCTCTAGCTTTACTTTTCACAAAACATTTTCTCCCTGTCATCAAATGGCTCAGTAGACATACAGCTGATGAAATATTTATGTCATGTCAAGTTTGTGGTGTCATTTACACCTGTATTTGACCACATTTACTTTTAATTTACAGTCATACTGGTCTTTTGCCCCTAATTTGGGCATTTGGTCAGTGTGAGGAGTAACTTTGACCTGCATATTCTTGGGCTGTCATCTTTTGTTTGTTTTAATTTATATTACTGGCTTTATGTTAGCATGAGTAAAATGTGAAATTACTTTGAAACTATAAAACCCTGTGAGGCCCTGTTATCTTGTCTGTATGGTGTGCCTTTTCTATCCATAGTGCAGAGTGCATCTGTCACATCAGGCACTACCAGCAACAGAGGGAAGCAGGTGAAATGTTGCTATGGAGCCATGGAACCTCTTTACACATCAAGTACATAGTGTGTAACATTAAATTCATCGCTTGGGGGGTGGGGGTCATTTAAATAAAATGAGTCATGGTTTATTTCAAACTAACTAAAAATGTGGTTTAATTCACATGGGATCCTGTGCTGGTATAGAAAAAAATAGTTGATTTGTATCAGATATGTAAAAAGTGGTGCATATTTTAGCACATTATTACTATAAAGATGCAGCTGATACTGACACACATGGCATGAGTTCACATATTAACTACAGTAACGAAATAACTACACATTTTCCCTCTTCGATGACTTTTTAATGTTGTTTGGTATCTTTGTGCTTGTAGTATATTTGGTGCCATCCGTACTGGGAGTTACATGACGTACATCCTGATGACGAAAGGGCTTAAACAGTCAGTATGTGACCAGAGCTTTTACAATGGGCCTGTCAGCAAGTTCTGGGCATACGCCTTTGTACTTAGTAAAGCACCAGAACTGGGTAAGTCAAGACCTTTTTATGGCATGTCTCCACGAATTAAGGTTTTGTTTTGGATTGTGGATTTCATTGTTATAATGTTGCGCAGGAAGTTGGTGCTTTTCACTGATGTTGCTTTCAGACAGCTAAGACTATCTACAGCCAAACAGGAAAGGCATGTTAGTGAAATTAAGTTATAACAATTCAGTCATCCCAATGTAAGACTAAACAAATATTAGGCAGATGCAATTACAAATAGGCCTATATAAAGGGCTGTATCAAAGTCTAACCTCACAAATTACATGTTCTTTTCTTTTTTTACAGTGGAGCTGTCAGTGGAAATTAAATTCTTACTTCTCAGCCTCCCTCGAACAATGCTCAGACAATATAAAAAGAATATCAGACAAGTAAAAGAGAATCTAATTAAAATATAGGAATATAATAATAAAATATGATAAAATAGAATAGAATAGAATACTGTGACTACTGTACATCAATTCGAAAAGGGAAGCATAAGCTCATAATGCTAATACGGTAACAGGAATATTTCAGGTTTTCTTATTAAATCTAAATTTTGAAACAAGTCATTTTAAACCCTGGAAGTCACTGATACAAAATTATTTATATTACAGTAATTTGCGTGTAATGTTGCAGGTGAGAAGAAATACAATTGAAAAAATACTGAGCGTAAAAATGGCTTATTTTATTTCTGTCTGCATTTACAATGACTATTGGTTTATTGTTCAACACTTGCCAATGTTAGCATTATAATGTGTAATAAACTGGTGCAGTAAATAGAGCTTTTGTTGTTGTTTCAAACATTTCAGCTGTACTCTGTGTGTCTACAGCTTTGTGGTTTTACATAGTTAATTTAGCAAATATTTTCTGCATATTTGAGAGCAACTTAAATCACAGCTAGTGGTTTTGAATGATACAATGGTAACAATATACCCTTTCCATCTGTTCCTGTCCCTTCATTCAACCTCCCTTTTCTTTATTCCCCTTATTCCCATGGCCTCCATAAACGTCCCTCATCTCTTGAACTCAACTTCCTGCAGGTGACACTCTCTTCATCGTCCTGAGGAAACAGAAGCTCATCTTCCTCCACTGGTACCATCACATCACCGTGCTGCTGTACTCCTGGTACTCCTACAAAGACATGGTGGCCGGCGGCGGATGGTTCATGACCATGAACTACTTGGTACATGCCGTTATGTACTCTTACTACGCCTTACGGGCGGCCGGCTTCAAGGTGTCACGCAAATTCGCCATGTTCATCACACTGACGCAGATCACCCAGATGCTGATGGGCTGTGTGGTCAACTACCTGGTGTACTCGTGGATGCAGCAGGGCCAAGAGTGTCCATCACACATGCAGAACATTGTGTGGTCTTCCCTCATGTACCTCAGCTACTTTGTGCTCTTTGTCCAGTTCTTCGTCGAGGCCTACATTGGCAAGTCCAAATCAACTGCCTCGGCTGTCACCAAAAAGAACGAGTAAACAAATGCCAAAAGTATGGGAAGAAGGGAGATAATGAAGAAAAAATGAGTTTGAAATGGAGAGCCAGGGACCAGTGACATGAGAGAATCTGTTAGGGTAGTGGGAATCAAAGATGGATGATAGAGAAGTGGCATTGAGGCTGGCGGAGTGGGGTGGGTTGGGGTGGGAGGGTCAAGAGGATGGCTGGTATTTGTGCTTGAGCATTACTATTAATGTGCAGATCTAAAATACCTCAATGGAGGTGACGTCTCCGTTGAGGAATGCCAAGAAAGCAACGCCATGATCAGAAGCCATCACAAGTTGTCCCCCTGAAGTTTAAAAGCCCCTTTTTGAATTCATCATGAATACTTTTTAAAACCTAGAATATAAGGACAAAATCACCAGATTTAAAAAAATAGATCTGCCACAAGTATATGTTTACTTGATATTAAAAAAGAGAAATTAATCGATACATATGAAGATGGATAGCATTGGTGTAAACTTGAGCCATCTGAGTATGTTTATGTCTGTCTGTCATCAGTGTTTGTTGTTTTGTTTTGATCTGTCAAGGAAAAAGTTGGAGACACTGGTGAGTGTGTGAAGCTGATGAGTGTTGGTTGTTGTGAACTGACGGGGTGAACGGCACTGTATCCTCTGTGTCTTACATTGCAAAATGCGATATTTTCTCAGGTCTTAGGTTATCTCTTTCTTAATATAATATGCATATCAAGACAAAGTAGACATGTTTAAAATCAGCACCGGTTTACAGTATGGCTAAAATTAATCCAGTATGGCTGCACAGTTGAAAAAAGTATGAATGAAGCTGATTGGACTACCTGACTCAGATGATCACCCTGTTCCTGGGCATGATGGGAAACAGATGCTGACAGTGCCCTCCTTCACCACTTGTCATGACCTTGCAAAAGTTGCCGACCACACTTGGAAAATGACTTGTCATTGATTTTCAGACGTTTCTCTGTGTTAAAGGCTACCTACCAGTGAAGAAAACTTGTCTGTTGAACACGGAAGGCTTAAATGGAGGACAAACATATTTATATTTAGCAGAAGGAAAAAAAAGCAAATTGTTAAAATCTGCTGTATTGATTTTAAAAAGTAGTATGTATCCTTAATGGTGTCTGTTGTGCTTTTGTGCATTTGCACTGTATCAATGTCAAAAACAAGTGTTGCTGAAAAACTTAATGTATGAACAAAGAGTGCAAAAATGTGACATGTGCCTGTGGTGTTTATTTTTTGTCTCAGCTACAGCATCTTGGCATTGCACATACTTTCCTTTTCCTTTTTTGGTGCTGAAACTGAATAGCCATTCTAGGGGCTACATGGTAAATTCAAAATTGGTAATATTTAGAAAGGTTAGAGGGGGATTATTGCTTCTTAATATCTAGTAGATTAGTTCAGCTGTTCAATTGAGTTGACAGTATGCTTGCATGCATGTCACTTGATTCAGTGGCGCCTATGTAGCAGTAATTTAATACAAGTTGCATACCTGCTATGAGCTCTTAAGTTTTTTAAGGACTCCACTTTCTGGTTTCACCTGAGTCACTGAAGTCAATGTGTGTGACAATAGCTGCATAAATGACTTGAGTAATTGAGCTAATTGGCTCAAGCAATTAACCATTTCACAATTGCTCATGGACCTGCATAAAAGTGCTCAAATCTGCTCTACCTGGCCTCCCCCTAGAGGTGGAATTGTGCAATAAAGCTTCATTTACTGAAACTATGGTATCCACATTTAAGCAAAAAAACTGTGGACAGATTCTTCACTTTGAGTAATGACAGTTTACATTTTTCTGTTAGAAAATAAGGTTATCTGCTCTTTTCTGTAATTTAATTTGATACCTTGATCATCTAATATAATTTTTAATTATTTCCTGTTATTCACTGTTGAAGATATGCATAAGCACACATTAAGATCAAAGTTTGCCTTTTAGAAAAATAAATGAGACATGTCTTTCACTAAAACTCCATATTGTGAATGTGTTACTGACACCACACATAAAAGGACTAAAGGCAGAAGTCCTACTTTTAATTATGGTTAGACATTATATATAATTGTAATATACCAGACCGATGTTTTTACTTGTTTAGAAGATCGTTTATTTCAACCAAAAAAAAGAAAACGTGGTAGCTGAAAGTGAGCTTTCCTCTGACATAGTGTGGGACTACGAAAAATGTCACTTCCGGCTGCACACACGCCTGTGAATGAGTTGTGAATGAGAAACAAAACTATTTCTTGTGCAGCTAACTGGATGTATTTGTTTTGTTTAGCTGTATGAGGAGTATTTAGAGAATATGAAAGTGTCTTCAAAAACTGTGGTAAGTGTTGTAAACGACCTGTGGGTTTTTTTTAAAGGTTGAATTTATTTTATCTTCGACAAACATTCTTAAGCTAGCCAGGTTAACATTAGTCCCCACATGTAGAACAGAGGTCATGAGCAAAGATTTTACGATGTACCAAATTGGTAATAAATTAAGTACTTTAAATATAATCCCCTAAATTTGGCAAAGGTGATGATGTGAAACCATGTAAGTTACAGACGTGGCTGCTAATGCTTGGTGTTAGCTAGATCTGTGGCGGCAGTGCACGCCTGTGCACAACGCTCAAATGTACCAATGATTTATCCCAGTTTCCTCAAAACAAACTTGCTCGTTGAGAACAATTGTCAAACTGTTAGAACATGAGACGAGATCAATATGATGTCTACAAAATATTACTCAGAAAGGAAGTTAGTTTCTCCTACTTCCAGTGATAGCCTAATTACATACTGCTGGTGTAAGCTTCCAATGACTTACCGCAGCATTATAAACTTATGTGTAAGTTAGAGCTGTTACAAATAGTCCCCTCATTTATTATCTTTATATTAAATTATACACAATAATGTGAGAAATTGCATGGCATCTCTTATAATATGTAATATGTTCTGAAGTATTCTGTCTCTAAACAAGCATCAATATTTTTCTAATATTTCAGGGCACATATAATTTGTCAGTACAAGAACAGCATAACATCAGGTGACTGTCACAGATGTGTTTCATTAGAAACCGTTCTCCTTTTAAATTATTTGCTGTCACTTTGATTAAAGCATTTACTGCTGAGCATATTGTAATGATGTGTTAGTTGTGTACTATTGGCCGCAGATATATAAAGAACTACATACTAAATGCAAAGACATGATCTTTAATCCCACTGAATTTCCCTTAATGCTGAGAAGGATCAGTCTCTCTGTGACTAATATATTTTAGGTGTTGTGTCAACTAAATGTGGATTAATTTTACATTATTAACAGAGTTAGAATGAAAATAAATATGAATGGCACAAAGAGAAATGGTGCATGTTGTGTATGTAGTAAAGATACAAGCAGATTATGGGCCCACAGAATAAGTCTAGTCTGTTTTCGCAATGTTGAACATGCCAATGTTCATGAATGTTGATTGAGTAGTCTTCAACACACGTTCCTCTCTACATTTTTGTCACATTGTAGTGAAGGTTGTTATTCAGGGTTTACTGGATGTAACAACTAGATAGTCTGTTCAGTTTCATTCGACAAAGTACATAATGTGGGTCATGTTGCTGTGAACTAGAAGCAGGTGTTCTCAGAGACAATGTTAATATTGTATGTGAAACACATTGCTAACTGTTGACCGTTGGGGACATATATCTGATGTTGATTTTCACAGTGTACATCTCAGTTGCACCGTAATGTTTGCACAGGGGGCTGCAAATACATTGTTTTATATCACTTAGTTGTTGTTGTAGGTATTGTGGCAGAGAAACACTGTATTTGAATAAGCAAATAAGACCTTTGGATTCTCATGCTTACAGGTCAGGGGTCTGAATTATATTTCATTTGATTTTCACTCCTTTGTAAGATCTTATTTGTGTCCCAAAAGGGTTAAAGCACATGTAATCCCATCCAGTAAAGACAGCTGTAGTCTAGTTTATTGTGCTGATACACTTGCAGCACTGCCAGTATGTGCATTACCTTATCCAAAAAAATCCATGAAGTGATTGATCTAACTCAGCCATCTCTGTTTTATTGGTCTGTATTCCACAAGTTCAAGTTAAAAAGTCACAACAGGCACCTGTCTTTTACTTGAGAATTTTTTAGAACATGAAGAATTTATCTCATGAAAAATGTTTTCACTTATGACTTACTCATTTAGTAAGTAGCAGCAATCATTTTTGATAGATTGCTGCTACTTACCAAAGGTTGGGCTTCTATAAAGTAAGTAATTTTCCTTATACACTATCGCCATCTGCTGGAAGACAGACAGTTCAGCCTCAAACAAAAAATTAGAATTTTTTTTCTGAGCATTACAACACCAAACAAAAAGGGCATGAGAAATATGTCTTCCTGCTTTCCATTTGATCCGAGCACTCCTGGTAAAATCCAGTTACAATCATTCTGAAGATGTACCTCTATACTTCTCACATTTTACTTCTCTTTTGTATCCTGGCTATAAGCATGTAAATTGCAAGTGCACATTTATTTAGTACTTTTCTTAATTATTGGTTTCTAGACAGTTAATGAGGGATGTTACTCTTACAGTAGGAGGGCATTCTCCTGGGTCATATATCACGCAATATCATACCTTTATTCTGTGGTGTCTCTTTACTCATTGGTCGTTGACATTTCTTTATTTAAAAAAGCAAAATATTTACTATTTTACCTGAGTAATGAAAATGAGATCAAGCCTCAAAGCATCACTAACCCACTCAACATGCAGACTGAGATCTTAAACATGTGTTTTAGTTGTTTAGCTTTTTTACTTTGACAACAATACAGAAGAAACAGTGAACAATTGTTGGAGTTTACTTGAGAATGGGCAGCTTTAAACATAATGAATGAGTTCTATTATCCATAAGCAGCTTCAGGACCGATGATGTTTTCTAAATAAATATATAATAAAGTGCTTGAAAGTAATGACACACAAATGCACAAATACATCTTTTCAACTGAATATTTCCAACATCGCTAACATCTATGTTTTTATTTAGCAGTAAAGGTAATATTCCTTGATATGCATTAAGTTAGGATTGGCTGCCACTTAACTGAAAGACAGACTTTAAATCTCAAATGATTCCCTCCAACTGCCACTCAGGAGACAAAACTGCAAAGGGAGCTCCCTTGTTTGAGAGTTTCCCTCCTCTGTGTTGCACCCATAGATTCTGGCTCATGTGTCTGTGTCCAATTCATGCATTAGACCCCCTCCCCTTTTGATTTTAAATCTGCCTAGATCCGTGCAAACTAGTGTTACTCTGTCCTGCTCAAGAGCTGGAGGGACCAAATACTGACCTGAAGGATCAGAGCAAAGCCTTTGAGTGGGTAGCTAATTCCCTCTTTAGCCCTCATCAGCTGTCCTCCGGGCTGGGATGGAGACGTGAACGATAAAGCAAAGCTATCTCCATCTGGCAGAAAAATACAAAATTAGAAAATAGAGAAGGAATGAAAATATTTCAGTTACTTGTTTTGTACTCTTTTAAAAAGAAAAACTTGGTTGTCCAAACTTAACTCAACCCTCACCACACACGTTTTTATTTATTTTTAATATTCAGCATCTGAAGCCAAAACTGAAACTTAAAGCTAGTGGTCCACTGATATGGGTTTTTCAGTGGCCGATATTTAGTGAGCAGGGTGGCCAATGGCTGATATATAATACCAATATCAAAACAAAGAAAACTCATGTATCGTTCCATTAGTCCACGTAGAATACAATCTAATATACATGGTTATTTTAGCCAGTAACATGTTGTAACAGGCTCAAAACTAACTTTTTGACCACCTTTCCAAAACCTAAAAGGAGGAGCGCTAACATCATCCACAGCAGCCACACTGACAAGGCTGCCTGCCAGTATGTCTGCAGACATTTTTGTATAGTGGCCGATGCTGATTATCTCAAAATATCAGATATCAGTCTATATCTACTTAAAGCGCATACATATCTACAGCACGAGCATTGGTTGAAGATAGTGATTGTTAAACTACAGTTGGCCTCTTCCATTCTCTTTTTTTGAGAGCTTTCTGAAGATGCAGCGACATCATAATTGTTGTGGTATTAGAGGGCTACAGCTCGTGATCAGCGACTGTTGGAAAAGATCTGTTGCCAAATTTTAACTGGGCCATTTCAACAGAATTAAACATGGCTAATTGGTCTGCTGACTTTGATTGGAAACTATCAGTTTCGCTTCTGAATAAACCAGAAACCTCTTTTGTCCACCACATTTATATACAAGGTACAAGGTTGATTTATTTGTCATATTACAACAGGATGTTGAATGAAATTGAGTTTGTAACTTCCTTCTGCTATGTATCAGACAATGTATAGCAATTATAAAAATGGTAAACAGAAATAAACTATATTCAATGGAGCAGTGCAGAGGATGAATTTGAGTTTAAAAGTCTGATAGCTTGGGGGAAAACGCTGCTCTGAACAGCCTGTGGCTGTGTGGCTGGGTACTGTCCTATATCTTTTTGGCCCTGCATAGGCACCTCACCTCACTGATGCTTAAGAAATGGGTACCAATAATCTTCTGAGCAGTTTTAATCACCCGCTGCAGATCCCTCCGGTCCTGGGCCGTGCAAATCCCATGCCAGTTTGTGATGGTTTCAGTCAGGATGCTTTCTATTGCGCCTCTTTAAAAGCTGACTTGGCATGGGAATTGCGACTTCTTAAGCTTCCTTAAGAAATACATATCAATGCAGATAGGCTACATAATAAAATTAAAATTATTTAATGATATAATAATTATAATCAAGGACTATTGTGTTAGGTTGCATTTATTGTAGCTAGATATGCCTAATAAAGTGATTTCTTTAAATTTTATTTTAATATTTTAGACATCGTCTTCAAAAATGATTCAAAACTGAGGACCGTTGAGGGTCCCTGCTACTTACAGTGTCAGTGACTCTATTGCCCCTTGTTGCCCCAATTGAGGAGTAATACAAGATAAATTGACACTGGGCCCAATTTCATCTTTATTTGAAGTCTGATCTACTGCTTTTTAGAGTGCTGCCCTAACCTATCTGTTAGCGCTAATGAAGGCCAATATATAGATAAGTGTGTCTTGCCAGGAAAATCAATATCGATGTGGCCCCTGATGGTTTTTGAGTTAAAGTGCTTTGTTTTCTGCCATTGCCTCGAAACAAAGAGGTTGTGGGTCCTTCTATTAACAATTCCCAGTCAACCTTGAGACAGAGTTGCAGACAGAGATAGAAATAGACAGATGGGGTAGTAGTGGTGGAGGGTGGCAGCATTGGTACCAACATCACTAGAGCGTTAGATTTGGTGGAGGATAGAAAAGTATCATCAATGGAGCAAGGCCAAGAGCTTTGAAGAAGAATGTGATGGGGTGTAACGAGACAGAGATGGGCTATGAATGGCCAAAATAATCTTTCACTTAAGAAAATGAAATAAATGAAAAAAAGTGCATTTCGCAAGAAACAGCAAAACAAATGGTAATATTTTGTGTGTGTTCCGTAAATCCAGGTTGATGATAAATATGCTACAGTTTATGAACACAACCCATTTTTTTCTGAATATAATTTTATTGACTGAAAGGAAAACAAGCTTTTTCTTGCAATTGTCTAATTCCAGTTATGTTATGTTCTAAAATCATGATCAGAGCTGAATAGAGTGTGTACAAAAATGCTGGATGTTGCTTGTGTTCTCCAAATAAATACTATGTTTGTTTTGCTTGTTTATATATAAAAACTCATCCTGCAAAGAAATTAGATGGAAATCTATAGCAAGTTACCTTCTATTTCCAAACCAAACTGTCCGATTAACTCAGTCACTAATCAGTTTAACGTAATCTTATTTCTAAAAGCATAGTTCTCAGTAGAGCTTTGACACAAGGAAAAATACCTAGGTATTTGTATAAAAATAGATAAACAATTTGCTAACAACATCCCAGTTGCCAGGTTAGTTTACATCATATTTTGTTAAGTTGAGCTGATTGCAAGATAAGTAACACATTGTTTCACGCAGCTTAGTACTGAATTTGATGGTGGTATTGAATATTTGTTGAGTCAAACATTACATTGCTCCCAACAAAGCCCCTCTTGGAGTATAAATATATCATTAAAGCAAAGCCCCTAGGCATACAACTATTCATGAAATAAAGAACAAAAAGGGAAAAACATGAAAGTGATCTAAAAAACAAAACAAAATGCATCCCTTTTATAACACAAGCAAGCAGTTATTCGTCAACTATGCTCTCCTCTTGCTTAATCCAAGTAATTTGATAAGGGTGTTTAGATAATTGCTAATTTATTCAAACATTTAATCGTAGCTCAAAGTTTATTCAGCAGATGAAACATGGTCAGTGGTCCTTCTATCAGTGCTCACACAAGAAACTGCTGACAAGGCTGCACAACAGCATTCACACCTTTTTTGAAATCCCCTCAGGGATATTGGCCAACGTCAGTTATTTATTAGTTGGTGAAATACATAAAAAAAAATATTAAAACATAATGTGGAACATTTTTTATAGGCAACCCATCCTGAGCGAAGTAATTTCTTGTGGTCTCTCTGAAACATCCAAAACTCATCAGGTAAATTTAATTTTAGAAACAAAAGTGACTTGTCTTGAAAATAAAATATGAATTAAGGCAATAAAGTATTAGGTTGGTATTTTATGTTTTATGTTGGACAAACACAAATCAAGCTGCTTTTCTTGACAAGCTGTACTGATTCTTTCATTTCTTTTTAAAAGCAAGTTTTTACAGCACTTCAGCAAATAGCAAGATCGACCTTGGAAGATTACATGTGCTAATGTCAGTTAAGATTTCAGTTAAATCTTAATGCTGGGAATAGCTGGAAATAGTTTCATTCCAAATCCTGTCATTCTTGGAAAATGGGTCGTACTCAAAACATTTTTGTTAGCTCTTTGCTATTGGGTTTTTGTACCATATCTCAGCTAACTTTGCAGCCTAACTGTGTGTTAGCTATAGTTTCCTTTTTCCTTGTTGTACCTTTGGTGCAGTTTGACTTTGACTCTACAGTTCTGTCAGTGTTCATGCCACTGACAGACCTAGCTAGTGTATTTGCTGTTTTAAAAATAAAAAGTTATATCTTGTAATAAATTATTTTCTGTACACCAAAGGATTTATTCTGTGTAATAATACCAGATATGTGTTTACAATAGATTTAATTAACTGGTTTGGCATTAATAAATTGTGTTTAATAAAAATCTACAGTTGAGAGTAGCAAACCAGATTTTTGTTTGTACAAAAATGCAAACAAATAACTTTAGCTTCCATGACATTTCTTTCATTTGTGAGGTATTTAATTTTGAAATGAAACCCTTAATAGACAGTTTGTACATCAGCCAGTTGTTAGCAGTGTACGTTTAACTGTACAACTGTTGGTCTCTCTGGTAAACTAGGAAGTAGCAGACTCTGGGCTGGGAGTCTGGGGGAGCACTGGTGGCTTGAAAGATGTACAAGTATATGAGCTTGACAATGACGGACTTGAACAATGGACAGTGGATTGGTTGGTCTCCATGGCTACAGCCGATACCATGGAACACTCGTAGCCTCTGTTGTGTTTGGATGATGTTCCCGACACTTCGGCGGGAAACAATACGGGGTGGTCACCTGGCAAAAAAACATTATTTAGAAATCCCAAACTATTATTTTTGACTTAGCTTTGAGTAGTAAAAGTAATAAGGTAAACACAATCGTAAAGATGAACGCCAGGGTGTTTATATCATTTTCAGGTACCTGTTTCTGAGGAGCAGGATGGACATGCAGCTCTCCTGGGACAGCCCATGGTAGGGATGACCATTCCTTCCACACCTTTTTCTACCGCCATGTAGAACTGCAAAGTCATACAATAATTCATTATTCGTTTTTCAAACAACATTTATAACTATAGCTCCATTTGTTATGTTGTCACGATATCTTTAAACAACCAGTTTGTTTTTTAATCTATATAATAATGTCTTCTTGCTCTTAAGAATTTATGTTTATTTTGATGTAACTTGCCAGATTTTGAATTGATTTAAATGGAACTTTGTTCATTTAATTGCAGGGATTCAAAACTATGGCTGTACTGTGATTAATTCACATTAATCTCTGGTTCATTGGATAGGCCTTGCTTTACTTAAATATGAGTTCATGATAGAGCTTGGTGATGGGGATCTTACCCGAGGCACACTGGTAGTAGTGGTCTCTGACATACTCTCATCTGTCATGCTGGTCTCGCTCACATTATCCACTGAGGGCTGTATGTGGAAGAATTTCCTAGTTCTGCGTGAAAGACAGTTAAAGCACACATACAGCATTCTAATTAATCCCAAGGGTCCTCAAACTCACTCAACATATAAATTAACATATGACAATATTAACTGCCTCACATGGCATTCACATGGTTATCAAGTCACAGACACTGTGCTCTGGCATACAAATTCCACCCATCCATCCAGTGTCAAACGCTTATCCTGCGTACAGGGTCGCGGGGGGCTGGAGCCTATCCCAGCTGACATTGGGCGATTGGCGGGGTACACCCTGGGCAGGTCGCCAGTCCATCGCAGGGCCACACATAGACGCACAACCATTCACACTCACATCCACACCTAAGGACAATTTAGAGACATCAATTAACCTAGCCTGCATGTCTTTGGATGGTGGGAGGAAGCCGCAGCACCCGGAGAGAACCCATGCGGACACGGGGAGAACATGCAAACTCCACACAGAAAGGCCGGGGCAACCTGGGTTTGTACCCACTACCTTCTTGCTGTGAGGCGACAGTACTAACTACTGCATCACCGTGCCGCCCAGCATACAAATTATGCATTCAAATTCAGCATGGTAGAAAATATAGCCCTGATGAGCCCCACTCAGGCCTATTATCGGCAGCATTAACTACAACACCCCCCTTGGTTGGTAGCACACCTCACCACATCCAAAACTACATTGACTTTTTAAACAAAGTTTGAGAACTGGAACCAGATGAAACCATGGTGTCGTATGATGTGACTTCTTTGTTCACCTGCATCTCCACCATGGAGGCAGTAGAAACCGTAAGGAAACGGCTACTACAGGACAGCACCCTGGACAACAGAACTAGCCTCAGCCCTGACCAGATCTGTAAATTACTGAACCTCTGCAAAGAAAAAAGCAGAAGTGAAGAAGTCTCTTGGATGAGGGATGAAACGTCTTCTTGTATCTTCAACCAAGTCCAGTTGCCCTTGACTTTAACCTTCTTTACGTAACTATGACCTGGATAAATGAAAACCTTCACAGACATTTCTTAAGTCTATGTTCTGACAAGAACTGAAACACACTGTGTTTGTGTATATGTGTATGTGTCTGTGCTTTCAGTGGATTTGTTTGCATGTTTTGACCTAGAAAGACACAGCATGAGAACCTAGTCATGTGTTTTTATCCCATATCGCTGTGTACTGTATGATACATTACGTGTGTGTGTGTGTGTGTGCGCTGCAGAGGAAACTAAACCACCAAACTCAAAACCTGCGTAAGTGCACTTGCAGTCAAGTGCAGAAGGCAATTTGAGGCAGAGCTATTGGCGGCCATGTAGCGTTTCCATTGGGGTCATACCTCAGCGGCTCCATTTTGTAGCTGAGAAATGACCTATTTTTATGTGTAATTGCTGTAGAACAAGCTAAACCAAGCATGTAATTGAAAGCGTGCCATTTCCACAGGGGAACCAAGACTGCAAACGTTAGGATGTAGTAGGTGGCAGGCAGGGGGGGTGCTTTGTGAGTCAAAAGAGTGGAGAATGCCAACAGCCTTGTCCATAAGCCAGCGAAACAACCGTAAAACAAATCAGCTACTTAGAGACAGCTCAGGTGGAAATAAATGGGAGGAGGGGTTGCAGTATGTCATTTTACGTATGCTCCCCTCTCAGCTAACCAGGGTTGCATGCTGCCATTTGTTCCACATGTGATCCGCTCCCTGACCCCATGCTGTCATGCTGGGACACCTACATTACACGGCTCATGCCACCCTGGGTTTGATAGACACCTCTAAATGCTGTCAGCTCATTCATTGTGGCCGCAGCTCCTTCTTGGCTATCTGTGCTGCCCTATGCTTCCAGTGTCTAGAAGTCTGAACACAGTACATCATTACTGTAATGCGTACAGCAGCACACATATTGAAATATGTGCCGAAATACGTGCTGATATACATAACAGAACTCTGCCTAGATGATTATTATATTTTTTGTTTATAATTAGGGTGGACCAGCCTATGAAACCCACTTAAGACCATGACGAAACTCTCACATTTACCATTTTATTAAAACCCATTATAAAAGGAATTATTGTAGGTGCATTACTATCTCACTATATCCAGACAAGGTTACTTTTGCATTATACTATTCTTAGGGATAACCAATTGGAGAAGTTCCTACATATGGATTATAGTTTTGAGCAAATGGTTATAATGTTCCTAAAGGCTAGAAGATTTTAGCAGAGAAAAGATTTCCCACTTGTCCATTTATACATCACACATTTCTTGCATCTTTCATTATAAATAAAACAACATGTTTTTGTTTGATTAGATTTCCCTCCTTTTCTCCACTTTTTTCCTCTGTGGCTCATCTTTTTCCTCCCTTTTGCTAACTTATCTTCCACTTATCATTCTGTTTCCTCCCTCAGTCCCTTCATTATGCATTGTAATTTGTTCCTTTTCCCCAATCCCTACTTTCTTCCTCTGACTCTTTACAAAGTGGTTCTCCTGTTACTCTTTACTTTTTTGCATTGCAGCTTTATATCCCATGCCCTTCATTGACTACTTCTCCTCCTCCTTCTTACCCGTAGCAGTAGGTGACACAAGCAGCAATTGAGAGTAGGGAAACGAGGACCACCATGCACGCTGCGATGACCACGTTTCTTCTCTTCTCTTCCTCAGCCTGCTGACGTTCCCACCACTCCAGGTCACTGAACTGACAGCGCTCCCCCATGTAGCCTGACACACAACTGCCACAGGTTCAACAAAGTCACAATTTAAAGGTAATGCATAAACATAAGATTTCTTAAAAGCAAAGCCGCCCATTCTTTCACATTATATTTTTGCAGGCATGCATGGTGAAGGAAAACGGCATAATTAATGGAGTTCATGATCAGAATCTGTTACTGAGCATATAAGTGCGTATTTAGATATACATTCACAAAGGTTCTGTTTGACACTGACTGCAGTTGTTGAAGGTTATAGATATCAGTAACCACAGAATGAACAGCAAAAAACATTTCACAAACTTTATATAAAGAATATCATATTGAGCAGAAGTGTTTAACACTGCACAGGAAAAACTATATGTAAGCTTTCATGATGTACTCAAAGTTATAATAACATCTGCTCACTGAATTGAAATAATCTGAGAGAATCTTTTTTTAGACCATACAATGTTTAATGTTACATATAAAAGGGCCCTTTTATATCTGCCCTATATCCACTTTGTCATGAGGCAGTGGCTTTTATCATGGAGCAATAGTGACACCTACTGCTTGTGAGCCTTACTAAATAACATGAGAGAAAAGCAGATCAAATTGAAGACACCAGACAGCCTGCACTGAGTGGTGCAGGAAATATTCTTGTATTTTCTAACAATGTTGACATTTTAAGTGTTGCTTGAAAAGGAAAATATGTCCCAGAGATCATGTGAATATTCTCCTGATTACAGTTTGAGTTTGCATATTTTAGAGTGCAGCTATTCATTGTAAACTGCTTATAGAAGTTTAAGAACTCCTCTACTACAGAGCAAGTGATAAATTTAATGTACTGTATATCAAGTTGAGAAAAAGAGCACTTACGTTTATGTAAACCACCTCTGAATACATGATATCAGTAAACTGTTAAACTTGAAAGTCCGGGGTCACAAAAGGTTTATTTACTTGCAAGCATAGGACTCCATTTCAGGAAAGTAGAAGCAGACACCCTGGTACAGACAGTAGGCCTCATGGGTTGAGGGGCAACTCTCAACTGAGTTGCTCTTTTGGTGCCGGGTAGTGACATCAGCTGGGCTACCAGTCGTCACCCAGGGCAGTGTGGTCTCCAACTCTTGAGAGGATTAGGGACATAATTTCATTAAATTAGACAAATATACAATTATGGCACTCTGAATTTTAATATCTTTTTAAACATAGTCTGCTCTTTAGAATACTAGTCCTTCTATCTTCTATATATGATAAAATGTACCATATAACATTAGTGTTAGTTGTATTGAACTGATAAAAGCCTCCACTTTTGTTTGGGCCTTATCGCTCACCACTCTGAATAGTGCACATTATTAACAAGAGCAAATCCATGTATCCAGGTTTCAATGTCTAACGCAGTTTTTTTTTAATATTGTTATTGTAAGATGGATAGATACATTATTGATCCCTGAAGGGAAATTTCAGTGTTACAGTTTGCATTGGTTTACATAAATAAATGTACACAAATACGTGACCAACAAGCATGAGGTAGATTAAGAGATAAAAAAATATCTATGCCGTGTTTTAACAACAATGTGACAAAAACACAATGAAATTTGGAAAAAACAAAATACGTTAACCGGCAATAACTACCAACAGGCTGCCACTACCCCGAAATAATGATAATAATAAAGACGCACCTTGACATATCTTCCCATTGCCTTGGTATCCAGCCTTGCACTTGCAGAAATACTTTCCCAAGGTATTTTGGCATTCTGCATTTTTGTCACATTTGTGCATTCCCTGTTTACACTCATCGATATCTAAAACAAATGAGAGGAGACATAAAATTTTACAGTATTTAGGGTGTTGCAGGTTTCCAATTGTATGTTTACATGTTACCAGCTCATCAAAATGAACATTCATTAATTTTCTTTAGCACTACGGTCAAACAGAGAAGAAAGTTTCTCTGTAACTAGGCCTGCACTGAAAGTACTCATGAAAGTATTGTTTTATCCATCAAATTTGTCGACATATGACTCTGAGTGCTGGATACAGACAGACCTAGTAAACTAGTCTGCAAAGATGATGATATGAAGTATGGGAAAAGTACAATTTTTAGACTTGTCTATGTATTCAGGCTTTAGCACCTGTGATTAATGTGTATCTTAAATATTGTGATTATCTTCACTTCCAGAACAACTTTGCCTCTGTGTGATGTAATTATATCTAAAACTCAATTCTGCTCTATTGCCAGTGCCAAATTGTACAATTTTAAAACCCTGGTACAGTAAAAGAGGTGAAAGTGTCTCTGTATTAAATATAATCCATAAGCTTTCTTCAGAATATGTTACTTAATGTTGAGACAAAATTATAATTAAAGAACAGAGATATTCACCAACACACAGCTGTCCGTCACCTCTGAAACCTTCTAGACACTGACATGTTGGGCTGCCAGCATTCAGCAGGCACTGTGCATTTATACCACAGCGAAACGAGTAACACTCATTCTGGTCTGACGGAGAAGGAGAGAAATAGAATTATAACATTTAAGTAGTGTAAGAACTTGAATAGAAAGAACTACCAATAATTGAATCTTTGAAGTCTACACTGTTACCTGAAACCATCTTGTCTGTGAAGAGTGTTGGCCCATTGCCTACATCAGAGTCTGATTTAGCCCCCTCTTTATCGATTGACAGGACAGGTGTTGTCAGGGGTGTGCTCTCATCATTGAATGTTTTGTTGTTGAGAGGCATTAAATCAGTGGATTCACTGTCTCCAGAGTCTACACAACAAATTCATATAATTAACATAATTATTCATCATAAAACCATTTTACTTCATAGTTTATACAGAAGTGTATGCACCTTAAGTAAGATAGCTTAAAATAAATCACCTGTTGTTCCATTTAAAGCAACTGCAGGCAAGCAATTTTTTCCATCAGCTGATAGGATGTACTGTGACAGACAGGAGCAGTGGGCGAAACCCAGTTTGCTCTCACACACCTGGGCACAACCTCCGTTCAAGTGAAGGCAAACATCTGCCCCTGGAGATGAGGATGCAAAATACTTTGGAAGCTCAATCATGAATTTTTAGGATGGGTGGACACATACCCAAGCATTTATGTTGAATACTTAATTTAGAAATCGGTGACTTTACAAAAAATTTGTTTAGTCAGTGTTATTGCATAGCTTATTAACTACACCTGTGGTAGAATAAAAAAACAGGTAAAGGAGGCAGCAGAATATATTTCACAATGTGCAATCTTTCAACTTGATCTTGATTCATCTTGTAATCCTTCCTTTGATATTGCTTTTGCTACAGTTGCTACATATAGTGTTTGGAAAACTGCTGAACAAATTAATCTCTACAATAAATCCCTGTTGTCTCTCTATACCTGGTTTCGCAAGGGGATGAACCACCACAATGGATGCCGGTTGGACCATGTTGCCATGGATACGTTGCAGCTTTTTCCCAGTCCGCTTGTGTACACTCCTCAGCTGCTGGTGCTCCCGATCAGTTATCCACAACCTGTCCTCAAACACTGCAAGGTCAAAAGGTCGACCTGGATGATTCAGATTAGAGAGAAAGAAGACCGGCATTAAGTAAATACTGCAAGGTGAGAGCTATAGTATATCATCTGTATTATCTTAGGGACTACTGTCAAGGTAAGGATAAAGAGGGTTAAAGAGGGCTTTCAAGATATGTGATGTTTAAAGGAAATGGGCAGTTAAAACACATATGCACACACATTTCATTTCATTTCTTCACCTTCTATTGCTGCTTTGACATCTTCAGTTCAGTTTGTTAGACTTTGCTTTTTTTAGTCAGTCTAAGGTGCACTTTGTCAGGCTTAGGTCAGCATTACAGATTCAGCTGTACTTCATCAGCATCAGCTGTAGTTTTGTTGTGCGCTTAATGACAAAGTGATCCATCCAGAATTACAGTATTATAAGACAACAGTGCACTTGTGAATGTGTGTGTGTCACACAAGCCTCACCTACTTGGTTCTCTAACAGGACCTGTCGATCTGAGCCATCCAGGGCAGCAGTCTCCACCATGCCCCTCCTCTGGTCGCACCAGAACAGACGATCCTCTGTGAAATCGATTGTCAGGCCGCTTGGTGTCAAAAGGTTGGTGCTTACAATGACAGCTCGGTCTTTCCCTTCCAAAGAAGCACTTTCAACGACAGGCTGTGCCCCTATATCAGTCCAGAACAACTTCCTCAAAAAGTGAAAAAAAAAGAAGTTAGGCATAGGTGATTTATTAAATCTACAGAAGCTCCAGTGTGTCTATACTCAAAAATCAAATCATATCAAAAATACATGATCATTTTGAAACCAAGAATTAAGTTATCTTTTAACTAGCAAGCTACTCAATAAAAAAGTAAAGGGGACAATGTTCTGGAGGTTAAAGATGTGGGACGTAAGATAGTTATATAGAAATAAATTATTTTTTTTCAGCCTGGTTGGCATTAATTACTACTGTGGTACTCCCGTGTTTTTAGTCTCTGAAACGTAGTGATCTACTGCATCTACTTACAGTCATTACATTACATTTATATTTGTTAAGATTATTGATCTTTGTACTTTATTCCTTCTCAAATAAAGAATAAATCAAATCAGTAGCTTGCTTCATACATTTTTGGATTAACTCTCGTACCCTCATCTGCATGTAATTTTTTTGCCAAACATTTTTTTTTCTTTCTTGTCTTGACATGAGGCAAACTTATAACTTTACAGTTTTGAAAATTCAGAAACAATTAATTTGTTTTTTGTTCATCTTTCACTTCAAACATTGGTCAACAATGATTGGCTGCAATGCTTAATGCTTTTCTGCAATAAAGTAAATACGCCATGAAGCACAAAATGGAGCTGACACTGACACACTGAAGATTAATCCTGTTTGAAAATAAATTGTCAAATTATATAATTCCAGGTGAGTTGCAGTTAGTTTGTTGTTCTGATTTCTGAAACTAGCATGCATACAGCCACACTCACTTTGCCAAAGGATGAACGGTGATTCCTCTTGGTTTTTCCAGCCCTTCGCTTACAATGGTTTCTCTGTTCAGTCCAACCAAGGTACTGCAGTCAACAGTTGACTGACTGGAGGACAAATATATACAGAACAAAAACATTATGAATTCTAGTAATGTTTAGCAATGTAACAATTATTTAAGTATAACCAACTCCAAAAATAGACTCACTTAAGATAATGAATGAACAGATTCACAAAATCTAATATGACCTAAGTATCAAAAGCTAGATCAACAGATTGTGGTCCTGCATAAAAACACAGTCAGAACCTCCAGTACCTAATTGAAACAGTATTTTCGTTTTCAGTCTTTAACATTTACTCTTACTCTGCAAACATCACACACCGTGTATCTGTCCAGTACATCCTGCGGTGGACCCAATCTATCGCCAGTCCTTCTGGAGAGTCCAAACCCTCAGAGACAAGAACTTCTCTAGACCCACCGTTCAAATCAACCCGCTCAATTGTCTGATGGCGTGTATTAGCAAAGTACACCTTCAAAATGCATACAGAAAATATAAAAAAAAGGCATTCATTATATAAAGTAAAGCATTAAATATCTTCCATATTGCAAGTACCACAAAAAAGTAGAAAAGTTTGTTTTTCATTAAACATTGGTCAACCCTGTAAAACATCAAATTACAGTCTCTGTCCACTAGGTGTCACTAGATCTCTTCACCAAAACCTGAATCTGGTCTACCTAAATTCTCATTCTCAGGACTCATGAGACCATAGGTTAGTACAGTACAAACTCATATTGTGCTACTATTGCTTTGGCAATAAAAGATGACAGGGCTTTTCATCTTACATTGTTCTGGACAGGGTCATAGTCCAAAGCTATGATTGTTCCTCTGGGCTCCTCCACAAGGGTTTGATCCCCAGTGCCATCAGGATTTATTTGTCTCACATCCACTAGATTGGCAACTAGTAGATAAGGTGGTGGTCCTGAAGAACAAAAATACTTTCTTTATGATGAGGTGTACTGTAGTGGTGTACTGCAGTGAAGCCCACAAAACTCGTAATCTGTGTTTAACATTGTCGTTTTCACCTTAATTTAATTACAGAACGTGTTTGTAAGATAGACTGTAAGATTACATAGTGTTTATCTGTGTGGGCTTATCTGCTTCAGCTTACTGCTTTGCCATAGTATGACTCACCAGAGGCAATGCAACGCTTGCCATCTTGGTGGAGCTGGTAGCCATGCAGACAACCACACTGCCACCTACTAGGGGTGACAGGAACACAGAGCTGACTGCAATCCCCTCTGTCTGCAGAAGAGCAGCCTGCAAGAGCAAAAAATAGTGTTACACATACATGTACTACACAAAGAGGCCCCCTTTTCTAACAGGATTCAGCCCATGCAGTATATTTATGTACACTTTCTTTATGTGTCTCATTACTGGTAAGAAACAATTATTATGGAGTGTTGGACACTACTTTCCTTTTTACTGCATTTGGACTGGTTGTAGGAAAGAAAGCATTACATATTATTGTATATCAGGGAGCAGTCCACTGTACCACAGTTACTGAATCATTGGCTACAGAATGCCTATTTTGAGCTTCTTTAGGCAGGCAATTAAAACGTATGATAAAACCTCAGTCTTCATAGATGATTTCTTAATCTAAATGACATGAATGATCATTATCTGTAGAGCAGTAATGTAAAGCCACCTGGTTAGTGCACTGCTGTGCTGTCAAGCTTTTGATCCACCTGACCCCAGTTTGACCACTTACATCCTACTCTCACTTATAAGATATTTGACTTATAATAACTTTGGCTAGAAATAATATAATAGTTATAATATAATCTTGCTCAGTTTATCAAAATGGCCAAAACTCTAAGACATCTTATTGTTGTAGTAGAACGGCACATCATTCAGTGTATAACTTAATGTTATTAGTTCAATTGTTTCTATTCTAGTGTATTTATATTTCTGTAATATTTATAGTATAAAAAAGTTCACCTCCAGTGGGGGGATAACCAAACTCTATATATTAAGCTTCAGAATATAAACACAGGACATAATACTTTGTACAGTGGTGTATTTGTGAAGATGTAAACACTGAATGGCACATTTTCACTTCTAGATAGGAAAAAATACAATCATTATAGATTAAAAACTAATGTAGTACATACCAGTACAGGCTTGTCCATCCTCCTTTAGTAAAGATCCCTCAGGACACACACAGACTTCACCCTTGTCTGTTGTCAGGCATCCATTACCACACTTTGTGATATTGCCATGACATGGTATGATCTCTGAATGTGGTAAGAAAATGTTGTTCTTGTAACAATAATGACGCAAATTTGATCAATTTAAGCTAAGTGTGTGACATTGTTAGAAACAAAGGAAAGATTAAAGCACGTTAACAACAAATTAATGAATACACCATTCATGAAGAGCCATATTAATCAGATCAAAGGGATTTTGCAAGAATTTTCCAGGTTATTTTTGGGCTCAGCAGGAAGTAGATTCTAACAGCCAGATGGACAACAAGCTTCTTAAGCCCTTCTCTGGTAAAATCCCTTTATAAAGTCAGCCCCAACCTTATTAAAATAGGTGAAAGTGTAATGGGAATGCAGTCAGTGCTCATACAGTGAGGATGATGTAATGTTAGCTCACAGAAGAGTGGCATCCCCCGCCTGTGAATATGGGCCAGGTATACAGAGAGAGGGTATACAGATATGAAACTGATGTGAAATTGTTACAGTATCTGTTGCTGTGCCTCTGAATCTAATGGGTGAATTATTTCTGTTGCTCTGTTTTCATAAACTAGCAAATTAGATGCTGGACTTTGGACATTAATTGAAGAATGCATTATAAGCAAATATATAGAAAAAACTGTTACTGTATTTTTAAAAAGTAAGTTAATACCTAGATTAATCATTGGAAACACTGCATTGTTTATAGTGTGTAATTATTTTTTTCCATTTCTTTCTGTTGAATCAAAAATAAAAGACATAAGCAGCCCTGTTATAACCTCATCCATGTAATCTCTGTTGTTCCCACCATTGTCTAGCTTGCTGCTTGGCTGCATGTTTGTTTTCTTTTGGACCTTGGCAAAGGTTGTCTGCTAAACAGCTTAGAGAGACAAAGCTGCTGACCAGATATGTTCCCTATTGCAAATGTCACCTCGTCATCTAATCTCATTGTGTCTGTGAGCCTTTCCTGTTCTCTTGGCCTCATAGCTGTGAGATTAGAAGAGAAGAGATTAGGGTGTTTCCATAATGTGTTTTAATACGTTTATTTAAACTTAAGTTTACTTAAAGTTAAGTTTAATAACGTTAATCACTGTGTATACACTGTGGTTTCAGGGCAAACTAGAAAGCAATTTAGGGGGGAAAAAACTGTAAATAATAAACAAACAATATTATCATTTATTGCTTGACAGAATATATTGGTTATATCACTTCATTTAACTAATAAAGATGTTCTATACATTCTGTCATAACTTCAATGCATATGTTTGCGCCAAAATATTGTCTCAGGTATCTGTTCACTAAAAATGAATCTGTTGTTTTGCTGGCAACAGACCTGCATTATGGCAAATAGGAATGATGAGACACAGACTGAAGCTAAATGCAATATCTGGATTGGTAAAATAATAAACATTTCTCCGAAAAACATATGTTTTATAGTGCTTTTAAACATTTTACTAGTAAACTGGCCACTGTCTGATTTTCAGTAAATACCACCAAACCCAATATATTGCCATACTGCTAAAAAGAAACAGTTAAAAATTACTTTTGCTAACATTAATATGAAAACCATGCTTCTATCTACCTCACACAACTCCAAAGGACTAGGAGACCTTTAGTGACAAAGTGTCAGTGTTTTGACCCAAGAAAATAACCTAACACACAATTGGCAGCTCACAAAAGTCTAGTCTAGCATGTCTAGCATGTGACCCAGCCTTTTTTAATGACTCTGTAGGGTCAAAGTAGTGTCTGGGGGACAAATGCCGCCTTTCATTGCACCACAAAAAGAAGAGGCTCTAATTTGAAACCAGAGCCCCATTCATTACGCTGACCAAAACAAAGTGACACTTTTTGAATACAACCTACATATTGAACAAGTATTTCTCATAGCTAATAGAATGTTTCAGAAACAAATCAATTTGGAAAATGGACAAATCAGTTTAAGATGCAATCGTGCTTCACACTGCACTTGACATAGGTTCACATAAAGGACAAAACTGCTACATATTATATTGAATACTAACTGAATGCTGGTTCTCATCAATCAAGGCATTGAGACAATTTTATTAATACTGTCAACCCAGATGTTTGTTTGCAATATTTGAAAGCTGCAAGGGAAATGTATAAAGTCTTAGTAGTTTGTACCTCTTTAACTTATCAATACACAATTAACAGCTTCACTGCTAATTTAACTTCCTCTGTTAATTGATTTTCCTTGGGCCATCAATTTGCCATACAACTAACAAAAAGATTATGGAATTAAAACTAAGTTTTTTTTAAGAAATTACAACAGAAATTATGATCAACAAAATTATAACAACAACATATGTTTCCACTATACCTTGACATGTCTTTCTGTCCGGTAGGAGAGCATATCCTTTAGGGCAGGTACAGAAATAGGAGCCTGGGATGTTTTCACAACCAAGAGAGCATCCATGGTTCCAGAGGGCACATTCATTTACATCTAGTGTACACACAGACAGATAAAGTGATATAACTTGTCTGTTATTTTAATAGATGCTTTTATTTAAATACCTTGTCATACAATATTCATATTGTATATTTATTGTTTTTGTGGTCCAGTAGGAGTTTGTTTATGGTAGGTAATATACTGCAAATATTTGAGTCTCACGCCAAATTTGGTAATATGCTGGCAATGCTGTGGCCTTTTTGTTCCTCTAGAGATCACTTCAATTAAATGGCCCAGCCATTGTTGTGAAATGTTTTAAAGCTAGGGTAGGTTTTGTATTTGTACAAACATGTAGAAACATATTTGTTACATTTGCTGAAGTTCTCTTTATATCCTGACACCAGTATCAGTAGCTGTCACAGGCTTGTAATAAGCCTACCTGCCTGCCTGCCTGCCTACCTGCTTGCATGCCCACATGCACAAACTCTGCCTGTGCACTCATTGCACATGAAAATGTCTTTTTGGGGGATGGCTTTCGATAGAGGCAAGAAGTGGGGATACAATTAATGGGGTGGGATTTTTTTCGGTTGGATACAACATTACCTAGCCTAGCTTTAAGTTCTACATTAACCAAACTAAAAATATTTCCTCGAAATTTTATATTTTGGAATAAATACTCACCTTCACAATAAGCGCCTTCTTTACTGAGAGCAAAGCCTTCACTGCACTCGCAAGTCCCTTGCTCGGCTAGACTGGAACACACATTCACACAGTTTCCACTCTGTTTGTCACAATCTGTTTGAAAGGGTTAACAATTAAACATTACTAAAACAGTGTAACTTGAGTCAAACCTAAATTAAATGCAAAAACAAGCAATAAAATGGGGACTTGCTTCAATGCAATAGAAGTTCATTATTAGCTATTAGCTATTACCTGGAAATGATGATTGGGAGTCTGCCATTGGCTGGTTGTGGGGATGTACCACCTTAATATCAACAGGGATTTTTGCCATTCGTTTTATGTTAACATTCAGTGGCTCTCCGCCAGTGTACTTGTTTACTTTTTTAATAACATGAGATGCTGTATCAGTGTAGTATAAGTGCTCAAGGAAAACAGATATCCCCAGTGACAGAGACCTGACCAAAGGAGACAAAAAATCAAACGTGTTCTGTCTCAGTTTGCTTATTGAAAAATTACTTAAACAAATAGATAAAAGAATAGCTACAACATGCTCACTTAAGAGGCTGATCTATGATGTGCAGGGCATTCCCATTATAATCACAAGAGGCGATGGCACTTTCTCCTTGCAGTCCAAACTGAACCCAGAACAATCTTTTGTCCTCTGTATCAATTGACAATGCGCTGAGTTGTTCTGCTATCTTAACAAGTGTAGTTTTCTCTTGTCCAGTCACATCAGAACGCTGGATACTTGGAGTCATCTCACCAGACAGCCAAAAAAGAAACCTGCAAAATAGTAGTTTAGAACTGGGAACAAACTTTGCAATGAAGTATGCCCACATTTCTCCATTATTTTCTAAATTTATTTACTTACTTTATCTGTGTGTTTGTCTGTCACAAAATAGTGCTATTTAAGTTATTTGAAAAAATGTAAAAATAGAGACATTAGTAGAAGCATCTGAATGCTAACATCTCCCCAAAATCAGGAGCTTCATAATCTTTTTGCCTCATAAACTGTAAGATGCCCCACAGATATATTAAAAATAAGTAAAGAGTAATTTAAAACATGCTCTTGGTAATTTTACTATCATGGAGAAATGTTCTTAAATGTTAATGTCACTTTTTCATATCCGCTTGTCAATCTACTGGTAAAAACTAAACTAAGATTGGGGGTATTGTGAAAGTCAAATTGTCATTTTTCACCTCTGTGCCAGTCATAGTTGACGGAGGGAGAAAAAATAATCATAGTAACATACATAAGTAATGAAGCATCATCATGACAAACATAAAAGTGGAGTGCAGTGTATTACCTCTTAGTGGGGTCAACAGTTATAGAACTTGGTTGGATCAAGTGTCTTAAAAGAGTCCTTTCATTTCTCCCATTTATATCTATTCTTTTGATTTTTCCCTTTTCTCCACTTGTCCAGTATACACCTTTCCAAATCCAGTCCACTGCTAGACCCGAGATATCTTTGTCAGATGAGTACAGTTTCTGGAAAAACAAGCATTCAAATTAAAACTATGTTAATCATCCTCTGTAGAATGCTAAACATTTGTTTATGCTGTTCCTTAGCAGCTATACTGAAGCGTTAGATGATTAATAATTTGAATACATTGAGTTCTCTACAACTTAAGAGTAGTAACATAAATCACCCGTCTGTGTGTTCCTCTCATTGATGCTTTGTAAATGACCCCAGTGTGTTTGTCAGCCCAGTAAATTCTCTCCTCTCTGAAATTAAAGTCGAGCAGGATGGAAGTTCCCACCCCAGCCACAAGCCTTCTCTGGTTCTTTCCATCAAGGTCCATCCGATGAATGGCTTTACCATGGCCGAAGATCAGGAAGGGCTGTGAGGCTTAAAAAATTAAAATATCACACATCTCTAATTAATCATATGAATTCTGATATTTTAAGGTCCTCAAAAAAAGTTAAATATTAACATTGAATGAGCTACAGTAATACAAATTCCAATTAACCCTACCAGGATTTGTCAAGGTTTCACATACAAAATTGTGCAATATTGGTAGGTCTGCAACTAATCATCTTAGGATTTAATTCATCCTAGATGAATTCATAATTAATAATAAAATATTAAAATGCTTTTCACAATTTCTCAGAAATCATGGTGATTTCTTCAGTGTCCTTGTTTTGTCTAACCAACAATCCAAAACCTAAAGATATTTGATTAATATCAGAAAATCCTCTCATTTGAGAAGGTGAAACAACAGAATATTTAGCATTTGGCAAATAACTGAGATCATTAACTGATTATCAAAATAGCTGCTAATATTCTGTCAGTCTACTAATCAATGAATCGACTGCACCATGCAGCTCTAAATATTAGTAAAATATGGAGGATCTTTTCTGTAGTATTTCCCCCAGCATATTCTTTTGAATCTTATTTTGAATTGTGTACCACTGTTAAGGCAGGCCAGTTAATAGGTGGAGGTTTTTGATGCATGTGAGCTGCCATCCTATATCATATGCTTGTTCTAATTCTAGTTGCCCCATGCACAAACTATGGCAGCATTTAACATTTCAATAGCTGCTTTTTCTCTCTTTGTGTCACTCTGCAGTTGTCGTTAAATTTGTCAAATTCTCTGATAAAAAGCCTATTCATGGCTGGGTTGGGACGAAGGCAGATTCGGGTTCTTCTGGATAAAAAGTGGTTCCTTAGCAACAAATAGCTCTTACACTATCCTTTAACAATACTCAACAATTACTATGGTTAAAGCTTTGAGTGGTTAGTGGCAAAATATCTACTTTTGTAAATGGAATGAACTGATGTCCATTCCAAAATGTCTGTTGTTGGAAACACTGAATTAGATTTTATAATACATCACTGTAGTTTCCTTTAGATCCCAATAAACTTTGACAAACTGGCCTATAAGGCAAAAACAAATCTGCATTTGCAGTCTGGATTGCTATTGATAGAAACTGGTCTACTGGTAATAACACTGTTATCCACAACCATGGATACTGCTCTTAACTCTGTGGAATGAAGAAAACAATGAGCAACACCAGGCGAATAACATAATGAAATGAGTTGCTAGGTGGCATCTCGATGAATCATTAAATTGACAAGTTCACAGGGTGGTCACCGTGAGTCTTAATCTAGTAAGTTCATTGGATATCATTGGGAAAATACACAATTAAAAACACAAAAGCCTAATTTCTTTTGGATCTGTGACAGCAATGCATGGTTAGGCAGTTAGTTTGTACATTGATTTCTTTTACATTGTTGTAAAATGTTTAGTTTTCTTAACAAGATGAAGAACAATATTATTGAATACAGCTGATAGTACTTGGCCTCTAATTTCTTGCACAAACTTAAGGTTGTGGCCAACTCATTTATGTAGCTGAGATATAAGCACAATTCTACAACTCTAGAAAAGGTGCTTGAGGAGGATACATTATTTTTCATTACGAGCAAAAAGGTGTTTTGTTATGTCATCTTCTAGTCTGGTCAGTTGGTAGTCATCTTCGCTGTTGCATCCACACTATGTGATGCAAGCTGGTAGAATGTAATTTTTACCCAAATAAAATACTTGTGGTTAATTGTGAGACTATAATAACATAAGTTATGGGTTCCAACTCCTTCCTTGATAATTATCCACACTGCTGGAGTGGAGTATAAACTAACCATCTCAAAGGGTGATATTCTGTAACTGACCATGAACTTTGACACTTTAGTTACAAGGATTTCTCCATAGGTATTGGAAAAATGTTGCAGTAAAAAAATAATGTTTTATTCAAGCTTATCTTCTGTTGAGATAAAGCTAAACTGCCAATCTGGGATGACAGTGGCCATTCATACAAATTAACCTTTTAGCCATCAGAGATTGCCATCTGTAAGCTTCATTTGATGTCCTTGTGGCATCCTACAAAAAACTTGAGCTCAGCCTGAGAGACACCCACTCAAGCTTACTGTACCTTTACTACAGTGCTTTGCATTGTTAGCCAGGTTGACTGATTTTTACCTTCTGTTGCTCTGCTGTTACTTAAGATTGGGTACTTCTTATGTTTTTTTATTTTGTTGGATTGCAGTTTTTAATCACTAAGCACCAGCCCAAATCAGAATAGTAGTTGTTATATATGGCAGACATTAGTCATTTATGTGTCTATTGTTGAAATTAAAATACATGTGAACTTATCTTTGCAAATTTAGATCAGGTAGTGCTAATCCACTTGAAATTGATATAGAAAATTGATAAATAGAAATAAATATAATGTTACGCTGAATAAACTTTTTTTTATACCATTATTTATTTGTCCCTTATAAAAGTAGTTCTTGTTGCCTGTCCAACCTGCCCTGTGATCATGTCAAATTACTTTACAATTTCATCCAAGAACCAGTTATACCCAAAATGTATAGATATAGATATACTGTATTTAATTATGTCAAGATTGTCATATTTCTGTGCCAATCACAATACATCTACCAAAAAGCATTTGTAGAATTCTAACACACATGGTTTAAAGACAAAAATACCTCATATACAACAGAATACTTTTATCTTCTCTCATCAATCATCATCAAAACTTTACTTCAGACTCAAGGTCCAAATCACTACCATAAATTTGGAGTATGAGTCTAGACAGGAGAGATGTCAGCGAAACTCACCCACACAGCTGCTGTTTCTCCCCGTTCGTGATAGGCGTTCATCCCAACATGCCGTACCGAGGGCCAAGGTTCCAGAGCTTTGCACCATAAAATAGATCAGTGCTGCTGTGATTGTTGCAGCCAACATAATCCTGCGCCCTGTCCCTGCCTTGGGAGCTGCACTTCCTCACTTGTTCTCAGGCATTACCACTATCAACAGTGGCACACAAGAATTCCCCAAAATTAAGCAACGTTTGCTTATGGACCGTTGGCATCCTTGTCCACAGCTTTGACCAGAGACAGTGGAGCTTTACATACCAGAAGATGTCGTGTTAAAGAAAGACGTGAAACCCCAATGAATGATCAGGGTAGTGCCAGTGCAGTGTTCAACCCAAAAAAACGGTGTGGGATCCTGCTCACTCCCCACTTTGGCCCCCAGGCTGCCAGTCTGTTTTGGAAGCAAAGATTGAAATTCCTGACACCCCCGTGGTAAATTTTGCACATGCTAGTTCAGCTTTGGAGCAAGATCTTTAAGCTGTAGTCAGTGTCTCAAGCAGAATGTGGAATATGCAAGAAATGAGGCTGGACTGAAGAAAGGTCCCACATAATAACATCTTACCCTCACTCCACCCCCTGACCCATGTCCTTTCTGAAAATGGATGGATGTGTCTGTTTAAGACAGAGCTTTTGTGTCTGGGAGATGGACATTGCAATGTAAGACTATTAGACGATTTATTTATTGGGGAACAAAATTAACATCTGGTTCCTTTCTTCATACTATAACACCATCATAAATGACATTCACTTACAATATAAGTGTAATTTAACATGACGCACACAATTGAAACTCTGTTTTGTGTCCTCTGTGTGAATGAGAAGTCAGTGTGTCAGACTGCTTCCTGTTGAAGTTTGTCTGGCTACCGGGGTGAATGAGTAATTAATAGAGAACGGAGGAGGAGTGGGGCAGATTATCCCTAAATTGTTTGTCCTCTTTTTACCCAAGAGAACAACTAACAGTCTCCAGGAACCAAAACCTCTATTCATACCCACCATGACTAGGATATTGTCAGCAACAACGTCACCAATAACCTTGTAGAGGAGCAGTAGAAGATTTACGTGGCTGAGAAAGCTGCCCTGTCTCCAGACTAATGTTAGCAGACTGAAGGGCACTAACCTTTTCCCATGATTTCACCCCTGGCAGATAACAAAAATGTTAATGTCTATAGTTTCAATTCACGTGACTAGTGTACGTAGTGACAATCACATATGGGTTTGAATCATCAGGTAGAGTGCATATCTAGGGGACAGCAAGAGTGAAGCACTGCTGCTGCATTTAATGCCATCTCACGACATTACTTTTATAAGACAAATACTTCCACTCCTTAATTCCATCTTGGTGAGTCACTTTCTAGAAATTACAATAGAAAGCATTTAAAACTATGTAACTCTTTATTTAAATATCATGCTGACATTTCATACCTGCCAAAATATCCCGCATACTCTCATGAGCTGGTGCCTAAAATGTAGTTTATATTTTTTTAAAAAGAGAAGTTGTACAAATGTGAGTTTATTTTGGCTCCTTACATGTTTTCGATACTCATCCCATACCTATATAGATTTGGATATTTTTGCTACATTTAGTTTCGTCAAAACAAGGTGACTTCACAAATGCAACATTAGGTGCTTCATGATGTTTGCTATAATTTGAATGAGTGTAAAGTTAATGGATTGTATATTTAAGATGAACTGATTTATGAAGCTGCAATGGATTTGTACTCGACCTCTGACTAAAAGGGCCATGGATAAGTTTGTTTCACATTAACCTCAAGTTGGGAGTTGGATCTGCGTAATTAGTCTAATTTATTTCTTAAGTAACAGAATGGTTCAAACAATGTTTGTGTATATA
>JAPMOB010200162.1:0-18482 GCA_029875015.1 Lepomis gibbosus
AGAGACATGTACCTGCCATGAGGGAGGTGGTTATCCTCTGCTTGCCCATTATCCCATCCCTTCTTCTTCACCAAAACTCCCATATTTTCCCAGTGTGGTGAGCCAACTGTTTGTTAATGATGGCTCATTGCCTTTCTTTTCTCTCTCTCAGCTTATTTTTTTTTAATACTTGCTCTCTGTTCTTTGTT
This sequence comes from Lepomis gibbosus, assembly GCA_029875015.1. Taxonomy (NCBI): domain Eukaryota; kingdom Metazoa; phylum Chordata; class Actinopteri; order Centrarchiformes; family Centrarchidae; genus Lepomis; species Lepomis gibbosus. The sequence continues at coordinate 189 of JAPMOB010200162.1, forward strand.
TCGTTTATTAATTCTGTCTTTTCTTAGGACAGTTTCTGCTCCGTCACTCTTTCAGAAATCTGACAGTTAATTTCCTGTTGAGTGCTAGACAGCTGCTAGATGAAAAAAAAGAATGACAGAACTATACTGTACGCACAAGATGAGGTACATGAATGCACAAACACACAACTTCATAAACAGCTAAATAAACTGAAGTAACTCAAAACACACACACACACACTCAGAGTAAGCTAGGAACCAATATACTGCTCACAAACGCAGGTAAGCAACCACACACACAGTCAAGTATACAGCAGTATATATCAACACAGGCAACACACACACCTCGGTAGGGATGTGCAAACAGACTGGTGGAATAGGACATCTCATTAACTTAGCATTATCTACCTACACAACCACTCCATCAAACTCTCATTAAGGGGAAAGTAGGGGGTCCGGGTGAGTCAGGCTGCTCTGGTGTCCCATTTAGTACACTCCCCACTGTCACAGGAGCTACTGGGAACCATTATTAGTGTGTCGCTGTCATCATTAGCCTGCTGACTCCCGCCGTCGCCCCGCCGTCACCTCTGCAGGACCGGGATACTGAGAGGAGATGACGTTGGTCTGTTTGCAGTTTTCATCCAACTCTGTAAATGAGTTCCTGCTACTATATTTGTCACTATAAATAAAGTTTGTTTGTAATATAGATGCATATTTTTTAATGATCCCCTTTGAAGAATAATTAAAATTCAAAGGAGAAATGCCAAAAAAAGGACGATTTGTTTTCCCACAAATACATACTATTTTACAGTTTCATTGTCATCCATTTTCTAAAAAAATTGTTTTCAAACTAATTTGTTCATCTATTTCTTGTAAGAGTCTCTCTTCTCCTTCTTGTTCTTACGCTTTCCATTTGCCTGAATCTCCTGTAAGCAATCATAGACGATGACTACTCTTTAAAATCAACACCCTGATTTTAATAAACGCAGCTAGCCAACTCACGGCAAAGCAAGCGGCTGGTAAGAAAGTGGACTGACTATAATTACTACAGCTACTGTCATACTCATTACTGCAGGAGAGGGGGACGACGTGTGTGTGCTCAGTTAGCCGTGCTCTAATGAGGCTCTATATGTAACATGGAGATCACAGCTAGTCAGTGTGGTGATGTCACCAACCTGACCTGTGCAATTAGACCTCCAGGGAGGGAGGGAGAAGGCCAGAGAGAGCAAACAGCTCACTCTATTAGACAAACTTATTTATTACACATAATTGTTTTAACAAACTGCATCAAATTTCTGCAGCCACAAACTGCAGACTGAACAGCGACACATCGGCCTTTTCTCCATAAATCTTCCAAGAAATCATCTCGTTTTCATTCTCAGCATTAGGGGTGCTTTGTTTTCTGTAATTGTGACAACAGTGTTGACGGTGTGCAGTGTGAGTTGAGTGAGTGTAGTCTTAATAAGCTTTCCTATCTGGTGCAGCAGGGAGTCAGTGGGTGGTTGGTTATCACCAGGCACAACTCGGGATGTGAGAACGCTGTCTGGCACTGGGGGTGTGTGTGTGTGCTCCTGGAGGAAGTCATATTTTCAGGACAAGGGTTTCATTGACGTGTGAGTGTACATTATGAGTGTGAGCTCACAACACTGCAGACTTGATGACACCCGTGAACACCTTGACGTACAGTGTTTGAGGTGAGGCACACACGCGCACAAGCTAAAGCTCCACGCAGAGCAGGAAGGGCTCATCTCCTCATTAGCATTCTGTCTAGCTTAAAAGAAAGAGGGCAGGAGAAATGGAGCAAGGAAGACAGAAAACGAAATAAGAGGAGAGGCCCTGATCTGCTGCCCACTTTTATGTAAACAATGAATATTTGCATTGCAGCTGCTTCTCTACATTTATGCAATGGTAAAAGCATCACGAGCCGTAAACCCCTGGCATGCTGAGTTTTGCACAAAATACCAATTTCTTGCAACAGGCTTCATATGTTCTAAGGAAAAAGGCAGCAAATAGCTCACAGCAAGTGGAAGATTTGGCCAAATATCCTTTTTGCCTTGGAGAATGAATGCGAGTCAAGATAGAGAGGTAAAAAGAAGCAGAGTGGGTGAAAGAGAAAAGAATGCAAGAGAAAGGCAGAATAAGTAAGAAAAGAAAAAGGAATTAAATGAGCAAGCCAGAAAAAAGTGAGAGCTGGCTAAAAAGCCTATCTGCCTTGGAGAATAAACGCAAGACTTAGAATAATAAAACAGCCAGAGAAGAAAGAGAGAAAGAAAGAAAGAAAAGTGAGAGAAAACAAGAGAGATGGATGGGTGAGCCAGTGCTCCTGTGAAAGTGCAGCTCAGCTGGGGAGGAATAAGGAGCTTAGGACTATATAGAAGCAATGCTGCTGCATTCAGAGGCGCAGGGAGAACAGTTAATCAGCCAAGCAGAAATGTTATCGCAGTAATTAGATTGCTCTGTATGTATTTGGAAAGGAGCGCACATATCCCGGTGGAGTTTGCAGAGAGAAAAGAGGTGAGACAGATAGAGGGATGGTAAAAGAGAAACAAACTGAGGAGCAGACTGGGAGAGAAATGGGAGACACACAGAGAAAGAGAGAGAGAGAGATTAACACTATAGAGATTTGTGATGTAACGCGGCGCCTCCTTCTCCTGTTCTGGCAACGCGGCGCTGCTTCACGGTGAGACTAGTCGGAAAATATTTCAGGCTTGAAATAGACCGAATAACATTCACGGCAAAAAATAGACAACAAGAGCTCTTTAAAATTGGTGTGGTTTCCTGGTGGAACTGAGGATCAGGCTACAAGTACACTGTCACCCAACGTGAAGGTCGAGCTAGGTCACTGAAACCCCCGTTGTGACTGACAGCACCATCAGCCAATCCTGGCCTCTTTGCAGAAAGCCCTAACCCCAAAACTGCAGCTAGGAAAGACGTACCAGATACTTATGGTAGTTAAAACTGCTTCACTTAGAACACATTAATATTTTAGGGAGGAAGATGTGAGCGGGTATTCATCTGTTAGTTCTTATTTTGATATCTAATTACCTCAGACACACAGAGCAAGTGTAAGAGAGCAAGGAGGTGGATGGAGAACATGGTGTAGGCAAAATGATAGTTATTTACTTGCAGACCTAATTCAAACTAGATAAAGTGACATTTGCTTGAGAAAATTCACAACACCTTGCCATAGAAGCAAAACTGACAGTATACTGGTCATTTTAATTTCCTTTTTAAATGACTCTAATTTAACACCTGGATGAGGCTTGATGGAGGCAGATGGACAGGTATGAATGCACAGCAGGTTTTTCTGAGGGGAACAGAAAGCAGATATGGAAAGCTTTTCTTAATCAACGCCTGGCTAGTCCCCCAAGTACTGAAACTTTAGTCACACAAAAGAGAGAGTGATGGAGAGGAAACGGCAGATGGGAGAAAGGGAAGGACACAGGGAAAAGAAGTAAATAAGAAGGTGAAAGAAAGAGAAAGTGGGGCTGCATGATACACAAGAGGAAAGTTAATGGGAGAAAATGGAAGAAGACGAAGGGAAGAGGGAGGGAGGAAAGCATCATAAGGAGAAGGGGGGGACTGAGATCAAGGAATGGAGACAATAAGTGAGAAGGTGCAGAGAAACAGAAAAAACAGATGTGAAAAGGGAGACAAAAGAAAGAAAAAAGAGGAAGAGAAGAGGAAGTGATGCAGGGAGGCAAGCAAAATATAGGAGAAAAGGAGGGTGAGAACGAACGAATGGGGATAGAGAGCTTTATTTGACAGTGTGAGTTGCTCGAGTGGCGCGGCGTCCAGGGGCTGCCTGGTGAAATGTGGGCTTCCCTTTAATTGTTTGCATTCTGATATGTGGCATATTTTAGCAATTCCACACAAAATCTGTCGCCCCTGGCAATTTGTCTTGTCTTTCCTCTTCTCTTCCCTACTCACTTCTGTCAGGGAAGCCATTAATATTAAACGAGACCACTGGGCTACACGCCTTATTCTCACACCCTGCCACTGTGGAAGGGGGTTTTGTATGTTGTCTCTGTGTGAGTATATGAAGTATATATAGTCCAAAAGCACCATCAGTAACTGGGTGATAACGACAGGGACCCCACTACCCTCTGTCCTATCCATTTGGAGTGTTTTACACACTGATGACACTGAGGGACAGCCTCAATGTTATCCACTTCATTAAAGTGTCGTACAAATGACAGTTGTATAAAACACATTACCAAAAGGACTGCGAGCTGTTTATTTCCTATTTAAAGTGTCAGTTCACTGAAAGTACATATCGAACAACTATTATTTCTTCAGTAGAATGTAGTTTCAGTGAAAGCTGTTCTCAGTAAAATTTGCAGATAATAAACTAACATTATCTGCTTGGCATACTGCAGGCTTAATTAGCATTTTGTGTCTTTTTCCTTTATTGCTCGGTGCATATTAATGCGTGAATTAATGTGCATACATGCATTTAATTCATGCTGGATAGTTTAGGATCCTGCAAGATTAGAGGTGTTAATGTTGATACCCTGAACGGCACAGTGTTGGTATATTTACTGCTTAAAAATATCTGTGAAATCTGATATGCTTTTTCAAAATTCTTAACATTTTCCTAGCTGGAGGCCGAGGGAAAAGGCTAGGTCACTGTGGCTCCAGATGAGAGCCATTGGCAGACTGGGAAAGGTTAGACTCTTGGCTCCTCTGGTCCTCCACACATCCTCAGACAAGAAACACTTAACCTTCTCCGACTGGAAAGCGTAGGTCACGCTCTGTGTGTGTTTTAGTGGGAGATGCGTGAGGGGGCAAGGAAAGACACAAGTAGAGAAAGAGAGAATGCACGTGTGTGTGTGTGTGTGTGTGTGTGTGTGTGTGTGTGTGTGTGTGTGTGTTCTCACATGTGTATGACATTAGCAGACCTTAAATGACAGAGGAAGTCCATCCATCACTCATGGCATGAAGATGACTGGACAGAACATAACCACTATTGGAGGTGTAATCGCTTCCTGGCGCCCTGTGCTTTGAGTGTATGTGTGTGCATAAGATCAAATGCTAATTGGTCGTGACTGTTTCCTGTGGGCACATGAATACCTTTAATTGGCTGGTGAGTGATGGGCAGTCGGCTGCCGATATGCCACTGAGCTGTCTGGACGATACGAATGTGTCTGCGCTTCAAACCGTCCGTCCCTCAGGGTCAATTCAAATGTCATAACTCGATAGGAATTGATGGATCGTGAAACTGATCAACACAAATGGCAGTCTCAGCTCACTGTCTCATTAGATAATTACCTTACGGGCAATAATTCACTGTACAAATGTGGATATCATGTTCCTCAGCTGCATGAGTCACAGACGTTACGGGTAGAAATGAAAATTAAAAGTTTCATTCCTAAATGAGATCTCTGCCATTTGAAAAATGTGACAGCTCTGGTGAAATAATCACTGGCAAAACTCTAGAGAACATTACCGAGTGATTAGCTTTTTGCAGATTGCTCCTCCCAGAGGATGTAAATCAGTATTAAACATTGAGCAAAATAAAAAAACTGATATATAATTGATACTCTGGATGACAAGAAGAAGTTAGACAACAAAGCGTATAATTTAAAAGTATAGACCTTGTAACTCCAAAACTTTCTGGGAAGTAAGAGGTAAACAAGGTGTTTAGAAGCCTATGAATAAAGTAATTAATTCTTCAACTGCTCTGGTGGAGCTACTTCACGGTCATACTGCAGAGGAGTGAGTCGGCATCTCTGCCTTACCCCTCCCCTCCCTGCTGAACCCCAGAGCTGTAAATAAGAGAAAGCTCTGAGCCAAACGGTCTGGTTGAAGAAGAGGAAGGGAGGCAGGTGTAGCCAGAGCATGAAAGACAAGAAACATAAAAGCCTTTCGTGTGAGAAGAGAAGGGGGAATTTCAAGGGGAAGGTGTGAGCTACATCGAGAGTGAGAGCGACAGAAACAGAGGGAGAGAGAGCGAGCGAGCGAGGGGCGGGGAGAAAAGGCGTGAGGCCTGTTGTGACTGCCCCTTTATCAGCTGATATATATGCATGAGGATTTCCTAATCATCTCCACTGTCAATTCCCCATCCCTCTGATATTTGAGTGACAGCTCACATCAACACCAATAAACCCACACATCATTTCAGGAAAGCTGCCCATCGCACTGGATGGAGGGTAGAAATGGAGGGAAAAAAGTTAATTTGTTTTTCCGGCGGCTGCCGACGGTGATAGCGCCCATGTCTGTTTGCCTCCATGGCAAAGTTGTAAATTAGAATTGTGCCTCAATAGCGGGTACAGGAAGCTGCGTCTGCAGCGCGAAAGCTCATTTTCAACGACTGGAAAAACACTTGGCAGCTTTTTATATTTAGTGCGGCAGGAGTCTTGCAGGGAGCAAATTGTGCACAAATCCGAATTATGAAAAGAGAAAAAGAAAAAGCTGTCATTTTAAGACTAATCTTTTTCTGTGAAGGGTGATTCACTGTTTCTTGTTAACAGCATTTTAATGTTACTGCACATTTTAGGGGTAACTGGGGAAAAACTGTATTAGGAACTTCAACGGCAGATAAGCTTCAGAGCCATAATGGATTCAAATAACAGGAACTGACTAACATACAAACATAAACAACATATGCAGACACTGATTCACCCTGTGTTTTCAATGTGTATCTTCACACACGTGCATACACAAACTCTAGGTTCCTCTAATTGCAGGTGAAACCAGCAGCAGATAAGAGAAGTGAACCCTCAGTGGGGTTTGCATGACTGCTGTCTCCATTTCAATCACTCCAACCTGTGGCCAGTATATACAACGGCTTTCACATGCACAAGTAAATAAATATGGTCTGCAAGGCTTTACATCCCCTGATTAGTAAGCCATGGCGGTGTGTTCCATACATCTCAAGTGTGGCAAAGAAAGTGATTTGTGGTTTCACATATATTATTAATGGAAAGATAAAGAGATGAATAGAGTGAGAGAGAGAGAGCGATAATACTTATCCACAAGAGATAGGTTTGTCCTGTGTGCAAAATGTATGGGCTTATGCATATTTTACAAATGAGGATACTAACATTAATAAATACTCTCAGAAAGACTGCACTCCGTATCAGTGCAGCTAACAGCCCTTAAATGCCAGATGAGATGGTGGATCAAAGAAATCCACCTTCAGTGCATTAACCAACGGTGGGATTAAATAATGCACCTCCAATTTACCCCCATCACAGCTTAGAGTCACCGCTAAGACACCCACACAAACATGTCAGAGGGATTTGGGTATGCCTACCAACACTTCTGACAACTGTGGCCCGTTCAAATAGTAGTTTATCCTTCCTTCCTTCCCTTTATTTATGTTATTGCCGGTGTCAAGTGTTTAGAGTCACAAGTTACTCCATATTGCCAACAGAACCAATGATAGAGATCTCACAAAGAAAAAACACACTTAGTACACTTAATTGTAGAAAATCACAAACTTGTGAGTTGAAACAGTACGTAAGGGCTCATTTTGCCTAACGTAGCCTGGTTGAATCAATAGCTTATTCAGGGAAATGGAGATTATGGAAAAACAATATAGAATATAGAGGTCAGAGTGGACAGATGACAAGAATGACAGCAGAAAGACAACTGAGGTTGAGAAGAAAAGTAAAGATGGAAGGAAGGAGGAAGGGAGCAATGGTTCATGGACAGTGAATGAGGAGGCGGAGTGCACAATAACAGCTGTAATCCATCAGAAATCATCTTGCAGCAGGCCCCTCCAGTTTGACAACAAGGCTTTGGTTCTGTGGAGTACAACCCACTAGTGACTACCTTTCAACCCCGCACATCCTGCTGCTCTGCGATAGGATAAGAGCGGAACGGACGCCGCTAATTGGCTTGCTTCCCTGTCGGATTTTTTCAGCGCTGCAAACAGAGAAGTGGGGGAGAGGATATATCATGTTGTATGTGGATTTGTAAACAGCGGATCAAAATGCCAGCTTTCATGTCCCTTAATTTGGTGGTGCTGGGGTGTCGGTGCGCTGTCACAGCGGGACGCGTGCTGATAACGACAGCTAAACATTGATCCTGACTGAGTGACTGACGGCACGCGGGGACAGACGGGATGTGTCAGTGCCCAGCAGGGCTGGTGGGGCAGTTGAGCGATGACACACCCAGTGATTGGTGGCACACACTCAAGCCGAGTCACATGCATCTGCAATCGGAATAAACCATGTCGACACACGCACAACTTCATCGTTCAGAGGCACAGTGAATGTCACTCGGGAGTGACACTCACTTGGTGACACAATCAGAGGACGTTAGTCACAAGCTATATCCTTCAAACCCTGACCTCCCGATTAAGTCATGTAGGATCAAACCATAATATGTCTAATCCTCACACAAAAACAGCTCAAGCATAAGCTGTGCGCACTAGAATTAATGCCACGATCAACTTCTCAAGGATGAGAAACTTGTAAAAATATCACTTTGTTGTATAGAGCACAAGGAACCCTAGCCTTTACTTTTTAGATTAAATAATATTGTTGGCAAAGGTTTTATTAAAATCACAGAGTGCAATGTAAATGTCCTTGTTTGATAAAGACATCTGAAACCCCTGACCAGGTTATCCTCTTTGTTCTACAGGAGTATGCATGCGGATGTGGCAGCGGCACTGAGAGAAAACAGCAGAGCAGCCTGAGCTCAAGTGTTAGTCTTTCTGCGGTCTGTCAATGGCGCGGCCCCCGAGGCTACGTTCCAGGCAAAGACTTGACTGCTGTCTGCTGAATACCGACAAGACAAGCAGTCAACCTCTACTGAGGAAAGTCTGAAGGGCACTGCCATTTGTCTTGGCTTATTTAGCAATCAGGGGGACGAGATGCGAATGGGGCTTTGAGAGCTTGGTGATGAAAAAGGGGAGAAGCCACAGCTCAGGACATCTGACTCCACAGCAACAGGAACACATGCAGAGTGAGAGAAGGGCACAGCCCAACCTGATTAATTCACTAAAAACATAAATCCCAAAAGGGAAACAACTCCTACACAACTGATTACTTGCCCACAATTAAAACCAGGATGCTCAGACACTAGTCATGTCTTAAAATAAAAGATGCAGCAGTTGTAAGCCATAGGTAACACTGTGTATAATTTCATGGTGGTCTTATTTCCACAATCCACTAAAACATTTCTGTGTGAATTAGTATCACAACTGGGAAAACACCATTCCCACAAGGTATAACTGATAGATGTTCTGGTAATTTCAAACATCACATGATCTTCATCAGCAGGGAGAATTGGCCAAATTGTCATTCTGTTTTTTCTAAGGACTTAAAAAACCTTTTACAATCACTTTGAGCACTATTGTTTAAAGTTTTACCACACTATTGACGCAAACATGTTTCCACATCAAAATGTGTTCACTATTAGGAATTACACCAGAACAAACTCTTTTCATGTAAACAACAAAAACCAAACTAGTTCCTTTGGTTAGTTGTAAACTGCAGGTTGCTCGGGATCATTGCTTAATTTAGTAAAAAAATAACACAACATCACTATATCATCATGGTGCAATTGCACTACAATGTATGAAGATAATATTGAACAGTTGCCCAGCCCTACTACAAGTCACATCTGAATTACAACCAGAACTCTGAGCATAAATCATAGCACCCTGATTAGGCTAATTAGAGTAGTTTGTAATGACAGATGGATAAGCGTAGCAAGTCTGCTAAATTAATAAATAGATATGGGTGTCGGGATCTTTGATCTTTTATTCTAAAACACATCATCCCTTGTGCATCACCTATCCCTAATTTTTGACCTCAACTTCCATTATGCCATCAGGGGTAATAATGTAAAACAATGAAACACTCTCCACATTGCTTTAAAAATCACAGCAGTCGTGATAAGGTAGGATATACTGTATGTCGACCTAGGAAATGATGCTCTTCATATAAAGAGGATCAAAAATGGATTTAGCAAAAAAACAAATGTTCCCACAACAAATATGTGATCTCCAGAGGTCACCTTATACCCAGCTGTTTGCAACGTACTGCCGCCAAATACAACTTGTTCTTCAAATACTGGCGCAGCTAAACTAAATATTTATGGCCGCTGAAAGGACAGGGCCCACTTCCAATATTTGTTGTGCTAGCTTCTGTTGCACACTTTCATTGCAGAGGTAAATTGAGGTCATATGTTTATAATTTGCCCTTTTCCTAATGCTGCCATTGGAGTAAAATAACATTTGAGAGCTGCAATTAGATTGAACCGCGCAATACTCCAGCTAATTAAGTCATATTTCAAGTTCAATAACGATCAAGGCAGCCAGATAAAGGCCAGGGAGAGAAAGGCTAGTGTGTGGTGCAACAATCTGGAAGCTTTTTACAAGGCTCGGTTCTATTGTTGAGTTAGAGAAGCACTCAGCATCCGTGCTTGGATTGAACGGTGGGCTGGTTTTGAGTGTTTCTGGTTATTGTTGCCAATTCAAAAGGCATTGAAATTGCAATGAGAAAGAGGAGAAGGGGTGTGTGTGTTTAACTACATGCATAGGTGTGCCAGCATTCACATTTGTGTCAAATAGTGCATAGATAGGTTGACGGTGAGGTCATTTACAGACAAAAAATGTTTATAAAACTGTGTAGCACACTGGGCTGTCATGCTGTTTACAATAACCCTGAAAAAAACACCTGATACTGAAATTAGCGGCTCCTCATCAGTCTTTGTAAGCAGGCCTAACAAAGACAACTGTTAAATTAAGTTTCTTTGATCATTGTAGTAACGCTTTGCAATCAATCAGAGCAGGCACGACCCTCATAGAGAGGGAGAGGAGCATAAATCCCAGCTCTAACATGTAAACAGAGAAATGAGAAAAAAAACAGGAAATGGTACTGTGTGCTTGTGGAGTACAGATGCAGAGATTTCCTTGCAAACATATAAACACAATCTGTCACACAGCTAGCAGTGTCAGCTCCTACATATTTGCCTGTTTCTGCTGCAGAGAAACAGCAGAAGCTTGATGCGTGTAATAAATGGAACTAGTCACAAGACAAGTACATTTTATGGGTTGGAAATCAAGCGCCATGTGAACTGGAGTTTAGGCTTACACTTACCTTTCTGACACATGTGCTCCTAGATATAACTCTACAGTGTGTGTCCTTCATTTCGCCCTTCTCGTCCCTGCCCTACTCTGCACTACCAGCCTAACCATGTGAACATCTCTTCCATTACTGCCCTTGACACTGTGGCCGATTGGATTCTTATCTGCCATCTGTAGGCCAACGCTCAGCCTGCGCTATCTCTCTCCACAGCCTAATTGAATCTCAAGTGTTGGAAGTGCAGTGATACACTGACCACATCGTGTCACTGCCAATAGATAAGAATTGCCGGTGGAGGATTGGACCACCACAATCACGATGAGGACACGTTGATAAAGGGGTGACAAGCGGTTTTGGTCGGTACTGTGTCCGTGCGACTTAGACTTGGATTGAGAGATAATGGATACACTCCATTACAGAGGTTGTGTTCATATCCAATATCCAATAATCCAACATCCCATAAGCTGTGCTCAGTGGGTAATTTGCTGAAATGTAACCAGGGGAAAGGAGGGCAACGTGAGGCGGTTGCCCATCAGTTTCTACATAAAACCTAAATTCTACTGTTTACAGGAAGAATGCATCTGATATTTGATTTCATTCACCGCTAGTTCTAAAACCAGCTGACCCAACCTGAATCTGACCAATCTCAAAACACCATGATAGTAAAATAACCCATAGTACCAATTCTCCTCTGAAAGTCTCAGTTCAGAACACAAAAGCAAAAGTAATCACAGTTTTTGTTGATTTTCCAGAAAGACCTTGGGGCTTGGGAGTAGTGATGAAACATAAGCCTCATTACCTGCTCTGCTTTAGCTCACATTTTTCTTGTTAAGCAGGTGACCTTTTCAGTTTAGAGAATCAAAGTACTGGCACGGCAGTCTGTGGAGCTGCTTTGCTTAATTTATCATCAACTGACCAATCACAAAGAGTCACTTTGATGCACGAAAGTTTAAACCAAAGAAAACCCACAAACAGCAAAATGTTATTTAGAGTAAAAACCTAAATGTGTAATATTGCTGACACGACAGGTGACCTTTAGGGAGGTTAAAGTATTAAGGACATTCATGTCTCCTACCTTAAAAGGCCAAATCCTTTCTTTTTGGTCTTCTTCTCCAGATCCTCCACAGAATCATCTGTTTTCTTCTTCCCTTTGGTCTTCTTCTCTTTCTTCTTCGGTTTGGTTTTCTTCTTCTTCTTCCCGTCCTCTGCGTCCAAACCATGGCGAGAGGAGCTGCTGGCGGCAGTTTCATGACCGGAGCTCTCGTCTGACAGATCCGCGTCTAAGGAGGATGAACGGTTCATGTGGTTAGACACAATAATGTGATGGCAGAGCTCGCACTGGATGCACAGACACAGCTAGAATACATACTCATAAATGAACGACATTCATTACATTTATCATTTCATTCAGTATGCATGTACATGCCACTGTGCTGTTGAGACATCTGTTCAGTAAGCTGGTTAGTTTTCCATTAGAATTTTTACCTACATGCAAAGGCCAACACAAGACAAAGCCTAAATGGGTATGTTTGATTTCAATTATCAGAACACAGATATGGGTGATCTGCTAAAAATGGAAAACTACGCTAAATTTAACTTGTATAATCATCTCTAAACACTGACATAGTCTGTCCTCTCACCTAATTATTATTATTATTTTTCACACTCCAGATTTTTCAAATCATCATTAGTCAACATTCTGCGTGAAGTCATTTCCGCTCACATGGAGGATAATTTTCCTCAGTAATCACAGATACACACACACACATTCAACATCCAGCATATCTGTGGGTTCACAAGGTAGAGCATTAAAAATATGCTGCTGTAAGATATAAAGTTGCTCTCCCTAAATTGCTGAGTGGATAAAATCATGTAGCATTTCATTAAGGTACTTAGGCTAAGCACTGTCCCTTGGCAGGCCTCGGGCTCTTCTTGAGTGCCAGTGTTTTATAAAGCCAAAGGGATGTGCATTGGCAGTGTAATTTAAAATGGATGCAATGTCCTATATTATATGAATCCTATATTCTTTAAGGTTCTACAGCTGACAATTTTACATCTCTTTAAATACGGGAAAGTCTGAAACCACTTTTTCTGTTTTCAAAATGCCAATGACAAGTCTTACCATCTTCAGAAGGTCCATCGTAGGATTTGTCAATGGCATTGCGGAAACTCTCGTTGCATCCCCGCCCCCGGACCACGTGCGCCCGTGGGCGGTGAAAGGGGACCTGGGCTTGGATGCGACGGTGCTCGGCCTCCGACACGGCCGTCTGGAGACTCTCCAGGGAGCTGGACTTCCAGAGGCCAAGGGTTGGGCCCAGCACTCCGCCAGCTGAAGGCTCTGTGAAATCAAAAGAGACAAGAGAGTGGGAGGGCCTGTGAGCGATGAGGTGGACGGATGTTGAACAGAGGATGAGAGGGAAGGCAGGGAAAATAACGGTTGATGGAGGAGGAGAGAATTTTGCTCCAAAATGAGATATGTTGCCAGATAAAATGAGCCAGAATGAATTTAAGTGTTAAAGTGACTCTGGGTTTTGAGATCATAAGCTTTTAGTAAAATGTATCCTACCGCTTACAAAACATTAACTGGTACTCATCTCATGCTGTAATATTTCCTTATTTAAAGGGATTCTGCACTAAACTTTCTTTAGTCTTGACTCTAATGCCTTCTTTGATTGAACAGAGGTTAAGATCAGTTTATATAAGATCTGGAAGAGCTGGGACGAGACATTTCAGATGAGTTATGTGGGTGCACTGGAATGAGTCCATACTTGGTCCATTTGTGCCAGATTGGGCCTTATCCAGAATAAAGTTGTGCAATGCGTCGACTGGCCAAAGGATCAAGGATGTCCAAAATTTATGGCAGCATTTCCCCAAATTGTAACATGCCAATCACTTTGAGAAATCTTTCGCACATGTTTAATTTAAACCCACTTCTGAAAACTATTTCAAAACACTATCAATGCTCATATTGCAGTATTTGCCACTCCTCCTGGACAAATTAGGAATGAGATGTTACTGCCATTCTGACCTTGCCTACTAGACACCTACTTCCCATGGCTTAGGGTCAAAAACATTTTCAAGTTTTCAACGTTGAAACAGGAATGTAAGTCACCACATTGATAAAGACAATTGTGTGTCTTGTGTTTTGTTTGGTCTTTGAATGTATCGGCGGCTGAATTTCACATAAATCCATTATCTTGTTACTGTTTGTTATGCCTTGAAAATCAATAAACAGATGGGGGAAAGCACTGAAACTAGAAATTAACACTGTAAGAAAGAAAAAACACTAAGATTTTAAGGCATGGGGTTAAAATATGCCTAAAGAAAACAATCTAAAGATACAGACCACAATTATGTACTTTTTCAATGGTTACATGGAATAAATTTTTAAATTAATATATTTTTAAATCTATAAAAATATACATAAATTGATAATTGACCTGATATTAATCCGAGAAATCAGCATCGACACAAACACTCTCCCTAATAGATATAGCCTATTGGAATGAAGCTCATAAAAGGTTAAAACCCAGAAATGGAAAGCTACATTATAAAGATGAACTGTAGAGAGACAGAGAGAGAGTGACGGGAGCACAGGAGAGAGGGGGAAAATAGGTTTGACAAAAATTGGAGTCCTATAGGAGAAACATAAAGGAGGGGGAATGAAACGATGAATGAGGTGGAGTAGGACAGGGACAGGTGAGGAGCAGCACTATGGGAACTGACAAGCTAATTCATAAGCAAAAGCAAGGGGGAATAAATGAACTGCCATCATACTGTACTCAGGTATGGCCTCCAACTTGAGAGAAGAAGAAAGGGGAGACGGAGGAGTAGGAAAGCGATGAAGGCCACAGCTGATTCAGCAGCAGATCGGAGAGCAGGGGAGGAGGCACCAGGAGAAGGGAAGATTTGAGGAATAGTAGAGCTGGAAGAAAAATGGGGGAAAAAATGAGACAAATGAGGAAAAGAGAGTAAATGTCATGCCAAAGTGGAACCTGCCCTACACGCTGTGAGAGAAATTGAAGGACAGGAAGAGAGTGTGGGACCGAGAGTGGTGAAGGGGAAACAAGTCTGCACACCAACCCATCCCAGTTGTATATCACAATGAAAGAGTGACAAGTACTCTTCAAAGAAGTTACAGGCAGGTTTGCAAGCAGCGTTTTTTTTTTTTTTCCTTTCTGAAACTTTCCTGTAGGGATGACTTTCCTGCATCATGGCACTGACTGCTTAAGACGTTTTTTTTGTCATTTCAGAGGCTTCAAAGCTCCAAAGTAGAGCGGGGGAAAGGGGAAGTGAAACTGAAGCGGCGATAGAGTCGAAGGAGGGGGAAAAGTAAGCGGAGCGTTGCTGCCTTTTAAGTCCTAAATTGACTTTCTGTGAGGAAGTGGGATTTATGGGGAATAAGGGGTTATAAATAGAGAGGGGGGAGCGCTCAGGAATAAAACGCTCAATTTGAGAGGCAGGATTTGTGTCACAAATGTAATTACGGCTGTCCAGCTCGCAGCCTGATAGAATTAAGCTCCTTGCCAGCACACTGCTGTACTATACACAGAGAAACTGTGTGTGTCTGAGTGCGTGGGCCTGTGTGTGTGCATACAACAAAATTGCATATTTTGGTCCATTTAAAAAAAAAAAAAAATAAATAAACTGCCTGTATGAGATAGCGGTGTGTGTCCTTGACCGCCTGAAATAGATGAAATAGGAGGCAAAGTATGAGCACAATTCGCTTTTGCTCGAGTGTGTATGTGTGTTTGTTGGGCTGTGAGAGCACTCATTCCATGCATGTCAGGCGGTTGAGGCTGGAGGTAAATGAATAATGAGGGTTTAATAGGATGGATGAGAGGGGGAGAGGTGGCTATCATCGCCAGCTCGATCCAATGGAGGGTGAAATCAGCGTTTATCACATATCGCTGCCCGCTGTGCTAGCAGATGCTCCCACGGATCCGTTCGCATCACGTCTGCCTGATTGCCACTGATTCAAGCTGGTGCACATATTTGACAAACAGCCCAACAGCCAAACAGGCCGGGACGATGGCAATGCCCTTCACAGCTGTAAGACTCGTCCATCCAAGATCAAGCAATAAAGTCACCTTTTCATTTTCTGATTTGCTACTTTTCATCTCGCTCTAGTAGCAAGTAGCAGTGTGGGAGGAGTTCTTCCGGGTGTAAAGGTTTCAGAAGCAACATTTTCTGCTAAGACAGCGTTAGGTGATGACAGCTGGAGCTATTCAAAGGCTTGGGTGGACATAAGGCTCCTGGCTGAATAAGCATCCAAAAATTAAGCGTTATAAAATATCTGTTCTTTCTGGTTCTTTGATAAAAAAGTTTTTAAAAAAAGTCTGTGCTCATAAAAACTTCAGGAGAGAAGTCAAGTACAACTCCCATGGTGCATTTCAGTAAGAAACATCCAATTACAGAGCTTAAAAGTCTGTTGAGTGAAGCTAAAGATTACTCTTTGAAGAAATCTCATAATACATCCAATTGTTTTTAAACCAGTTCACTTCTGGACTTTGGTTGTATATTAGATGTGTTAGCCGCTGTTGTGTGGTGTTTTGTTCCCAATTTCAACAACAAAGTGTTCTACATTTTCTACAGCCCTGACTAGCATCTTTGACCAGCTTCTTTTCCACAGCAACGGCAGCTGATGCCATATAATTTGCCTCTTGTAATTTTCATTCTCAGACCAGATTGGGTAGTTATTTTCTTTGGGTGCCACTACACAGGCAAATGACAAAGTTTCAGTTCATTTCCCTAGCAATGAGTTTCATTTTTCCAAGTGGCTTGTTATGTATTTCAAGAAGTGGGAAGTTGTTGACCATGACAATCAGCTTTTTGCTCCATTTTAATTGAAGTTCTTTTACGTGGCGTAGAGAAGAAAACAACTGTGCTTCTTTCTTCACAAGGGAATCAAAAGAAGCACCGCTGGTTGTCACTAGAGGACATTTCAAGTTCAACATTGTTAAAATAAAACTTTCAAATGGTAATTTACAGTTGGGAAAAAATACTTACTATAAAACAATACTTATTCAACTTTAGATAGGAAACGTGGCGCAGGAACATCCTTAAAACCAAAAAATGTTGCTGAAAACAAAGAAACTGTCAATTACCAATTTAAAGTGGTGCTTACATTTCACACTAAACACACAAGGATTAAAGTGTCCACAGACACATCCACACCTGCCCGCACACTGTAGATGCATGCACAACAACGTGCACATTTCAATATCCACCTGCACACATACCTAACCTACACACACATTTCAGCGTGTGTGAATTCAGCAAAGGCTGACATGTCTGTGTTGAGCAACAAGCAGTGAAGTCTTTGCCTAGAACGTTGCCTTGGGGTCCTGCTGTGCTGTCAGGCCCCAGCAAGGACTACTAACACCGCTCCATACTGCTGCTTTGTACCTTAAAAGTCAGTGAGACACACCTGCAACCTGTCACTGAGGCACACTGATACACCTTATTCTCTAGTTTTATGTCACGGGGACCGAAATATGATTATGATATTTTGAATAATTAAAAAAAATGCAGTTTAACTCCGTGTCTGTGTTTTCTCCCACAGCTGGCACAGACTATCTATTCTGAATAAAAGTTGCCTGCACACAACTCTGTAATTATTTCACTCAGTGAACACAAGAACAAAAATGTCCAAATTACAGGTTCTGCCATACAAACTCTGTGTGCATTACACATTTAATACACCACACAGACTTATGCACACAAACATACACTATACTATCCAATCGGGGGGGGGGGGTTAACAACAAACCATTAAATAGGATATTTTCTTGTTTATATTAAATTTTACATTGTTGTTCCAGTCACAATATAAAAACAAGCAGACACAATCAATATAAACCCTGGCACACAGCTGAACCCCCCCCACCCCAGTGTCTCAGCAGGGTCTTAACTCTTACCTATCAACTGGACTACAATGTGCTCCCCAGCAAGCAGCTTTGCAGCACACTGGCTGAAAGGTTGCCACAGTTACAAGAAAGTGCCCCCTCCATCCAAAACTGTTGTGGTACGCAGAAGGTGTGTGTGTGAGAGAGGGGTGACGGTGAGTTGCTAAGGAGACACTTAAGCCAACAGTGAAAAGAGGGCTTGTTGCTCCTGGTCATAGTTCTTCAAGAGCACAGACACACAAAAATCATGACCCACAGATATTCTTTTAAAAACACGAATGTAAGACACAGACACACACAGACACACACAGACACACACACACACACACACACACACACACACACACACACACACACACACACAC
>JAPMOB010200170.1:0-11908 GCA_029875015.1 Lepomis gibbosus
CGGTCAATAAAAGAGCTTCGTTATTGAAAAGCTATTTGATTCAGAAAATAGCGACGCTACCACCAAGCTACTGAGAAATGTAGCGCTACTGCCCAACACTGATCACATGTTTTAAGATAACTTGACTTTTACGGGTCCAAATGAGCAAAAAGTACTTAATGAGATAGATTTCTTTGCTTGGGTAATTTTGTTAATTTTAGTAGCACATAAATACCACATAACAGTTGATAATACCATTGTCAAATTCAAAGATGGGTTATTTCCTGTTATTTTACTTTTAGTTGTTTTCTCTCTATTGTTTGATATCTTTTTAAAAGATCCACAAGTTTCACATTCAGGCAGTAAAATAAAATGATCCTCATTTGGCTACATAGCTGGCCTGCTAACTGATTTACTGTAGGTCTACAGTTGACTTCACCATTGGTTATGATGTCCATACTGTCGCAGCCTTCAGCCCACACCTGCTACGCTCAGGGTGGGTACTTCTCATTTCTTGCCCCCTACCATAGGTCTAGCAATAAATCATTCGGTTTAAGACTCCCCGGTGTCACTTCAAAAATGCCCCTCTCAACACCAACAAGGCCAGAGGTTTGTTATTCAGTTTTTTTAAGAAAACAACCGCCTTGCTCACGTAGTGAGGCTCCCAGGACTTGTACCACCACCTCCCTCTCTCATAGACCTCCACCCCATGAAACAAAAGCACACTGTTTTAAGAAATGAGGCGTTCAAACAAGGTGTAAGAGGTGTAAGTTCCAACGTTAAACTCCCAAAACCTTTACTTTATGTCAAAATGATTGGCCATCTGTCTGTACAGGTTTTGTATCTACTAAATTATTTGGGTTGACCACACAAACTACTCGATTACATATTTTGGCAGTGTGGAACTAAATGTGTAATGTATCTATCACCAGAGGCTCCAATGTTACAGTACAGGCCCAACCACCATGATCAGTCACTCTGACCACAACACCACAGTCTCCACTCAGTTTGCCCAGGGAATTTGGCAAATGGCACAAGCAACACAAACCCTTTGGCTACAATAATTTATTCATCCTGTACATGTATCTGTGCTTCTAAGTGAGTAGTGGGCTTATTTAGCTTTGTGAGTTTGCTGTGAATGTACAGGCTGTCCACACACTCCCCCGCTCACAGCTGGCCTGTACTAAGACAAGTCTTCACACAGCAGTGTTGCAGCAAAAGCCCTGCATAAATGCACATAGGCATACACATACACAAACATGTGCACAGCCTCTCCTCCGTAGTCTCTTCATTTCACACCCATACCCAGCACCGGGCCCATAATCCTTTGCTTCAATCAACAGGCTGTAACATTCCAGTCTCTCTCCCGGGGCTGTTCAACATGACATCACTCTACTGAGAGAGACAGGCACACCGTTTACAAGCTATGAGGTGTCGAGCCTGATTCAAAAGGCTCTCTCTTTCATGGGCTCATATAAAAACTGCAGTTTATCCAAATAAAATATTTCACAGGACATCAAAAACAAACAGAATAAATCAACTTTGTCAGATGTTTCTTAAAGGAATGTGCCTTTGTCTGAGAGGAATGTGAGCATGTGTGATGTCTTTGATCTGTATAGAAATGGTTCCATTTGGGGAAATGCATTTATTTATGCTTCTAATGTTAAGGATTGATACTAATCGCATGTCTGTGTGTTGAATACAGAACAGAAGTTAGAACATTTAACCTAGCTCCTCTAAAGTTGACTAATTACCTGCTTCCAGTCCTTAAACTTAGCTAAGCACATCCGGACTTACAATGATAACCATTTATTCTCATCATCGGGGGGTTTAGCCAATACAGTACTTATGAATGGGAGACTCAGATTTTTCTGAAAGCTCTGGTACTTAAATAATAGGCGACATTAGTGACAAAAAAAGACAAGCATGTATGCGTTACTAAGTGGCAAAAGTATGTGTTAAAAGTAATTAAATGCAGATTTAATGGACATAGTGCTGTTTTGACCAGTGACATATTTTTTCAACCCTCACATGACCAGCTGTGCAACTGTCTTGAGTTGTCCAACAACATCTTAAACATGGGATACTTTCTCCCTGCTGACGGGAATGCAACAATAGCACACAAATATAAAATTGATTTTGATAGAAAAACGTAAATAAGTATATTCCCCAACATAATGAACTATTCTATTAATGTGGTTCTGCTGTTGGCACCTGTGCATTCAGGTTTCGTTATTGGTGGGAACCTTTATGGGAATGTAAAGTCACACCTGCTGGAAAATCCAAAACACCCTACAGTCACACATATGTACAGAACCCCACATACGCCCTCATCACACTATGGTACTACTGCCTGAGTCCTATAAACCTGCATCCACAGCTTGGCAAACAGACAGAATTGTGTGAGTGATATACTGTGAGACATGTCAGAGGGAGACATACAGTCTGTAGATTTCTGTCATGTTTGAATTACTGGTCAGGTTTTGGGTGTGTGAGAGAAACAAATGAGTGATACAGGGCATAATAATAGTACAAGGTCATACATGAACAGAAATAAATTGTTGTTTCAGACCTGTTCTGTTTTCATCTCTTCTAATCACTCTTTCGTTCTTTGCTTGTCTTATCTTATTGTTCTCTCTCCTGTGGTGTTTGTATTTAACTGATTTTCTGTATCTTCTAATACCCGTAGATCATAGCCTGTTTTTTTGTGACGCATAAAGTAAAGATTTATTAACTCAACTGACCTTTGACATCAGAAGAATGTGCACTAGTACTTTTAGTTATTTTCTTTGATTTGGGCTCACCAAGAAATGAGCAATTTTATACTAAATAAATTCACAGCAAGGGGTCAATCAGGCATGAGCACACAAACACACTTACACAAATGGACAAGTCTGTTTTTTTATGTTGGCCTTAGTATGAGTAATAGTTTTCATAGCTTTCTGCCAAATCTTGCACAACATGTGTAGGTGAGAACTGATATTTGCTCTCACAATCTACACAGACAAGAACAAAAACAATAAATGTGGTAGTGGAACAGATAATGGTACTAGTAATGATAGCAATATAAATTATAATAATAAGAAGATTTGTAGGAATAATTATGGCAATGGGTGTTGAGCAGGAACATGGCGGCAGCAGGAAGCTCACAACCATAGATCCAGACTCAACAACTCTGCAGAAAGCGATAGAAGACGAGATGAGAGGGACAAGAAATCACAAAACTACTGGAGAGGGAAGAAGTCAAGTTAGTAACATCCTTTAATGGTATTAGAATGCATGCAGATGAAGAGGGAGAGGAAAAGAGCAGAGCTCGTTGCATCATGGGAAGTCCTCTGGCTTTGTAGGTGAGCATAAAGATTTTAAATTCTATTCTGGATTTTACAAGGAGCCAGTGCAGAGAAGCTAAAACAGGCAAAATATGATCTATTTTCATATTTGTGTGACAGTTGTTCACTAAGGCAGAGATTAGCACTAGAACTGTCATTCATTTTAGGTAATGCCATAGCTTGATTTTAATCGGAGGATATGCCCTCACACAGAATTTACGTCCTGGAAGGTCGAAGGTCAAAAGGCAAATTTGATTGCAACTTGCTATGTAACAGATGATAGTGATGTCGCTGTGCAGAAAACACATACACCTCCGCATGTTGGGGTCTTGTAAACACGCTGAAGTGCACAGTCACATACATTCTCACGGGCCTAAGATACAAGCTTTCTTATGATGCTGATCCTCCTCTATTTTTTTTACTAAAAAATATAAATGTATTCCCCACTCTGTGAAAGGGTAAGGTATAGAGCGATAAACACAGGTGCTTGCTGAAAGGCATTGTGGGTAGGGTATTCTGCAGTGAGGTGTTACTATGTGTGGAATGCTCATAGGACTCAGTGTTGACCTGGGACAAACAGATAGCATGCTGGGATGTAGCATATGGGGACAGGACAGTTCTTGCTTAAACAATTTGCCATGCCTCCTATGTAATACTCACTGTCAAATTTAAGCCAGAAATCAAGCATTTATGTCTTTGGTATACTTTAAAGAAGAGAATCATCCTTAAAATGACAAATTGAATGGGGTATAATGTATCATGTATCAAAATAAGTTAAGTGTGTGTCTGCGGTAACATTGATCTTACTATTAATGCATACTGGAAATATGATGAAAAATGACTTAATGTGCATGATAGATCCAAGTAAAATTAAGATAAATCCACTGCAACCCACCAATCAAGGTTTCTGTCAACTGTTACAAAAAAATTTTTATTTAATTTCTGCCTTGTAACTGAAAGCACATTGAAATAATCTGGCTGTATAATGGCTTTAAATTTTGGCACTCTTGGTAGCAGGGGAGAACAGTTAATGTACAGTCCATAGTCCCAAATGGCCCACACATTAGGCGGTCCACTGCACTACACTCTGTTATTCCACCCTAGACACACTATTGCCATCATTAAATATCAAACAAGGGACCAGACACAGCATGCTGGGTATAATATTATATTAGGTCCAAAATGTTCTTTCAAAAGTTTTTAAACAGCTAGTTTGTGCCAATTTCTTTGTTTACATTTTATGCATATATATTTTTACATGACAAGTTGTATTTTATGACAAGGGGACTGTACTTATGTCAGAGTTCCTAAAGATGGGAGGCAAAGGATGTCCAATGAGTTTAAAGGTGATAGTTGTGATGGCAGTAATATCATTAGCAGTAGTAGTAGCATTAGCAGTAGTAGTAGCAGTAGTAGTAGTAGTTACAGTATTAGCCATAACAGTAATAGTAGCGAGTGCTACTAGTAACAGATACTGAAATTAACTGCTAGTGGCAGAAGTAGTGATGGGGATAACTGGGGATACCAGGGTTTAATAAAAGGAGCTCAAATTTGACTTTTGTGCTTTCTGTGAGTATCTTGCAAAAAGCCCACTAAATCATGACTCCTTCCCAAACACCTTAAAGTTAAGTTAACTTAGGCATTATGAGTTAAGTGCATGTCAAGACAGGCATGAGGAGAAATCAGTATGAGACTTGCTGAAGTCTTTGTCAGGTGTTGGGTATTATAACAAAAGAGGTTTTGGGAAAACCAATCCAAGCCCAACTGTGCCGATGTCTATGCCAAAAATGCTCTCTAGTCCTCATGTTCTGTAAACAGTTGTAACTGTTCACTTCTCAGATTGAGTGCAATCTCACCACCAAAACCAAACTATCTCTATGGTCTGACTTTACTTTTCATGGGGATGTTTTAACAGATGAGCCACTGTGCTCATACAGGGTAAACCGCAATATTGCCTGAGTCACAGAAACTTGGACTTATTTTCTATAGACTTTGTAGCTGGGAGAAACCACGTTAGACCAGATTGATATTGATAGTCAGACATGACCAATTCAGATTAAATCTTATTTTTGTTATTGTCAGAATAAGATAAAGTGTTTCTGCAATCAGTTACATTTATAAAGTCAAGGCACACCAACAACTCTTAGCCTCATGTTAAACAAAAATATGCCACAACATTTTACTCACAGGTTACTCACACTGTATTGGCAGACTGGTGCATTGCTACCGATTAACATTCACCAAGCAGAAGGACAATCTCCTTCATTTTGAGGACTATGGATTATCTTGATTGATATTGTAAGTTTTTTCTGTTGAGTGCATCACATCTATCCATCAATAAGTATTTGCTTGAGTCGCACAAATCAAATATCATTCACCTCTTAGGCTGGTGGCAGAAGTCTCAGGTTGAGACCTTAAAATATCACCATAGAAAACTGAAACAGCTTGGCAAGATACAACTAAGTATGAAAGTATGTGTATTAGATTATGTTTGGATTATGTTAGCAATTGCTGTGACAAAAGACAAAAGTGGTGTTAGTTAACCACATTTCCTAGTTAAAATATCAACCAAAAGTGGTTCTAAAATTTGGTGTTGAACAGACAAATGCCTAAATAAAAACAAATCACTGAAGAATTAAAGGTAAATACAATAGATATTGTTATATATCTTTACGTTGTCAAAACTAAATGAAAAAAAATATTTGTGAATGATTACAATTGTTTAAAACTGAATAACCAAATTCTTTTTCATTTTGGCATGAATTTTCCTTGCCACATTAAAATCTAATCACACCACAGAGAACAAAGTGAAAAGGTGTATTGCATTGTTGTCGGTTTTCATGAGGAGGTGAAAGGAAGCATTTTATACTGCCAAAATGAAAAACTATTTGATATAAAAATGCCACCTTTCTAATGATTTCTTTATCTACCCACTAGCTTTTCCATTCAAAAATTAATGGAATCAGCCATGATTCCTGTTAAATTCACTGCAAGGTATTTATTTTGAGATCTACGTGTATTACCACACACACACACACACACACACACACACACACACACACATTCCACATACAGTTAAAGGAAGTTTAATGTGGCCAGACGGACCTCCTACAAGTTGACCTTTGAGCCTCAGAAAAGTATAGATATTGCAGTTTATTTACTCTGTCTTGGAAGATGAGATACCCATAAAATATGCTTCTCTTCCACCATTAAAAACTGGTACCAGAACAAATAATTCCACCATTTTCCCCTGAACTGATGTATACCATTGGACTTCTGAAGCTGGTTAAATGGACAGAGTTAAAGGTTAGAGCAGAATATCTAAAAAAGAATGAAGTCTAAGGCTGGTTGCCAGGGAGATGAAACCTTTTATTGTGTGTTTGAATAATGAATGAATTTGGCCTGGAAGAGTTTACATGGGGCGCTCATCCAGAATGAAAAAGAAAATACACAGCACCTGGACAAGGAATGTGGCCAAAAAGCCAAGAGTGGATCCTGGGCAGTCAGACAGAGGTAGCCCAGCACAGGTCCAAGTATCTCAGCCACGAGAAAAGCTCTGGGCCTTGAACCAAAACTCGCTATTACATAAAACATAGAAATGTAGAAACCCACAGCTTAAAAAATCCGTCCCAGTTTTAGAAGCTTCAAACTCAACTCCTGTCCCGGATCCAAACCACAGCATTTAAAGTTCTTGCATTAAAATACCTCAATCACATACTGTAAATCTGTGCATTCGGGTAGACTGAGAGAACAAAATCATCTGCACAATGTATTTTAATCCAATATAAGAACACAAACTACATCCTCAAAGATTGCCAGCCTTAAATAAACACCTCTCAAAAATCCAACTCCAATTATATGCTTCACAAAGCATAAATTTTTATGTACAGGTGTTTCTATTTTTCTAGCCGGTCAGTGCATCCATAGTTATTTTTACTACAAAATAAACAGTTACTAATTGATTTGAACACCCACTCTAAATTTGACCATCAACACCCCTAAGGTTAAAAACAGTGTGCAGGTAAACAGACAGAAACACCGATATGGCAAGCTGATTAGGGTAGCGTGAGTGACATTTAAACATTAATAGTTGGTGTCTGGGACGCTAATAAACAGGCTGAAACTAAGAGTTATTTTCATTCACAAATTTCATTTTCATTTACCCATCACTAATTGTTTAAGCTCTTGTACAATTAAACAAAGCCGCATGTTTGTGTGTTTACAATGAACGTGAGTGTGTACGGGTGTGTATGTGTGTAATGTCTGGCAATGCTAATGCCGAAAAGAAAAACGCACACAACAGAAACACATTCCTCTTCAATCGGAGTCAACACTGAGTCAAGAAGTTACGTAGGACCTAGCCATCCCTAGCATGAGCTACAATTTTGGTATTCTTTAGTCTTTCTCTGCTGAAAAGGAATTAGTGTTTATAAACCTGAAGAACAAACGCAATTTGTCCAAGCTGACAATAAATACTGGAGAACAATCAGAGGTCAGAAAAGCAATTAAAGAAGGAGAGAAAAAGGGAGGAAGAGAGATGGAATTAAGAGAAAAGGGATTATCTTTTGGGTTAGAAATAAAAGTTTTCATATTAAGTGATTATGTTGTTGGGGAGAACACATGGGATTAAACCAGTGTAAACATACAGTGATGCTTGTACAGGTGGCCTATATTGCTAAGCTGGTGGGTCCAGCTTAATTTTGAACGTACAGATATGAGAGTGGTATTGAGCTTCTCATTGAACTCTTGGCACAAAAGTGAGTAAGTGCATTTCACAAAATGTCAAACTATTCAAAGCAAACAGTGGAGAAGGAGACCATTGCTATATTTTACATAATTTATTCTGGTTTTTACTCACAATACTATCAATAATACATTATCCATAATCTTTGTGTGTGTGTGTGTGTGTGTGTGTGTGTGTGTGTGTGTGTGTGTGTGCGAGCATAGTGCTGAATGAGCTGCTTGTTCAGATGTTTATTTTTATGTATTCCCAGTGAAGATGGGATCCCTGTTGAGGCAAAATGACACCCATCATTTACAGTCACCCCTGGTTAGGAGGGGCTGCTCCTGATTATTTAGTCTTCAGATAAAAATAGCTTCTTCCCAAAGTTCCCATTGAAAACTACAGTAAATTCTCAGAGTTAAAAGACAACCATCTGTGTGCCGGGTCTGATTACTGCTGTTAGTATGTCTTTCATAAACTGTCTATTTGTCTGAGGAGGTATGTAGGAGGCCGAGTATGTGGTGTATGTACATATGTCGACTGTCCCACTGGAGGGTGCTGCGGTGTGAACAGACACTGCGGTTAATGGTTATACAGCAGTGGACCACCAGCCATGATCTCCCATAAGGCCATGGGCAGGACAAAAAACTGTTTAAAAATGTTTAACAAACCGGTAGCTATGTGTTTCCTTCCACATCGCTAAAACCACAGACAACTGCAGACCCTTAGATACTTAAACTGTACTGTTCCTCTGCCTAACATCTGTGATGATGGATGGAGGATGACACATAACTCACATGCACTCATATATATAGTCAGACACATGCACACAAACAATGGTGCATGCATGGAAAACACTTGCTGATTTAGTCACTGACTGAAACACACAGAGCTTCTACTGTCTGAATAACCAAAGCTACATTGATTAGGCTGAACATAAATCTGTGGGGGGAAAATAATCATGTGGATCACACACAGCAATCAGAGCTGAAACATACATGTGCAATGCTTCTATAAAATATCAGGAGGCGTTCAAAGGCAAAGTCAAGCTTGGGTCTTCTTTGTTGCGGTAACTCTTGATTAGATTAACAAGGGTCTGGAAGAGCTAACAGAAAATCACTTAATGTCTAACTTAAACAAAAAGCTATGTAAGCTATGTAAGTCCACCTCCTGAACCAAACCAGGCTGCAACAAGAGATGTGATTATGAGATTCATCAGGAGAAGCTAAACCTTTAATATGGGTTTTGAAGTTGATTTTTGTTTGAATTTTAAACATGAATATGTTTGTTCACAGATGTATGTCTGTTATGACTACAAAGTCAAATTGATGTTTCCTGTAAGAAATTATTCTATATTCTCAAACCCACAGCTACAATTCCCCAAAATAATCTAAATTCAGGCTAGATACAATCCTTTATCCCTGACCCTGACCCTAATTCTAATGCCTTATAACTTGAAATATAACCCCAGGAGTAAATCAAAACATTACCAATAACCCTGATATGTCCTAGAATTAACTTGGCAAAAAAAATTTAAAATATTAAAAAAATGGCAAGAAAGTAATTTTTTGTCAGTCTACATACACACATATACTGTATTTATTACTCGTCTTTTTTTGTTCCACACATTCTTCCATGTCAAAACGTGGAGGCAGCATTACGGAGGATTCGACTGCATTACTGAGGCAATTTGAATGCTGACAGTTCAGTTGGAGATTTAGGGGTGTTATGCCAGTAGCGGTAACCATGAGCCGCTAGCCTCAAGTATAGATGATGAGCGAGCTACAGAAGTCTGGCAAATTCACTTCTTTCTAAAGGCACACACCTTGATTTTTTCAGTCAACCAAAGCTGCCTCAAGTCAGTAAATTTATCATATTTAGCGCCCCTCCCTCTGGAGCCAAAGACGCTTTATGCAACTTTTTTTTAGAATTTCCCCTTTAAACACAACTCCAAACCACATCACCCCAAAATAACTCAAAACAGACATTGTCACTTACCCCATTTTGAATACCTTAACTTAATATGTAACCCCTACTGCCACTGGAAAGACAATTAGTCACAGTGGGGCTTCCTCCGGCCACTGATATGAAACATTTAATATGGCATTACTAGACAGAAGTTTTGGCTCCTAGTTTAAATGTGTAGAGCAGCTCAGAATGGGGCAGCTGTTTGCTTGTCTTCCTCTCTGGATCAGTAAGCAGGGAAAGAATGATGTACACGTGACCGATTTGCACTCATCTGTGCCCAATGCTGACTCCCAGTGGAGATATTCTTTAGTGCACAAATGTCACTCCCAGGAACAGAACAGATTCCACCATGAAGGTCCAGTGTAAACCAGTGTTCAGAGCACCCTCAGGTTGGAGTCACCCTGTGGTCATTGTCAGGACCTTAGCTCAGTTCTTTTAAGTCCGATTCTCCCTTTACAACTGAATGTGTTAGAATGTGCGGAAAGACATGCAAAGCTTTTAACATTCTGTTGTGGCAAGAGAAATAAACACAAACAAATTTTAAAAGGTGAGTGAGGAGGACCATACACAAACTGTTCAACATCACTGATAATATCTCTGATCCCCACCATGGCTTATCAATCAAATGGCAAGCACTTTCATGGCGACACAGGAAATCATCCCTGCCAGCTGCCAGACTCGTTGAACAGGGTGTTCAGAGAGTCTCCTCTGTGTCAGAAAGTGGGACTCCTCTGGCCTCACCTTACTTCCTCTTGTAACAAAGAGAGACTTGCTCATGTGGACTGATACATTTATTCATTATATCTCTTACATACTGATTCATCTCATCAATAATCTTTGTCTTTTTTTCTTTTGCGCTTCAAACCCTTAAGATTCTGTTTAATATTCAAGGACACTTCTACGCCTTACTGTACAGTTTTTAGCAATATTTACTTGACTTGCACTACTTTACATTGTATCATAAACTATTTCTATCATCATACAGTGTAAATTCAGTTTCAGTAGCTCAGTACAGTTAACTATTGTTCCCTGTATATCTAGGTTGATTGTAATCCAGACCTGGATCAGCAGGTACAGACAAGATCTAGGCATGTGATGACTAAACTCTTACAAACTGTCTTTTTTCCCCCTAAAAGGCCCCAACCAATCCCTTATCAAATCATCTGACGTGGGAAATGGAAGAAATGCTAAGTCTCAAGCAATGATTTGGCTTGCAATGAAACAAAGAAATTAGATGAATTGAGTAGCACCCAGTTCAGGTACAATATGGGCTGGATAATACATAAATACATGTCAAAATAAGTAGTGTGAGACAAAGACAGAGTTTCCCATCTGAGTGATATTACAGCGCCTGCCACATAGAAGTTTAACAATGGCCAGCTGTTGCTAACTTGTTATAATACTTTATGACCACCGAGTGGTGCAATCTAGTTTCAGCAGTACCTTAGCAGTGGACTGGACTACCTTTCTCACAAAATATGCAGCTTTCCAGCAGAGGTCCTCACTGTGACAGTTGATCGATGTCTTTATAATGACAGCCGGTTAAAAATGTGAATGTTTAATTACTCTTTATCCAGTATCATGAAGTTAACCATTTTAGAAATCCCAGTGTAGATCCAAAATTTCTGTGTTTTGTCACCATGAAATTTGCAAGCTCAGTTTGTGGCAAGGGGGGAGGGGGGGTCACCATTTCTATATAGTAGGTTTTATTAAGGCAATTAAAGTGGAATTAAAACCACAGGAGCAATAGTGCAAACGAATAGGAGAGTAAAATGTGGACTCTTAAACATCATATCTCTCTCTTCTAAAGGTGTACTAGTAAATGAACCAATATCAGATTATGAAATTGATTTATTCTGTCTTACTGAAACCTGGCTGGGTGATGGAGAATATGTGAGCCTAAATGAAT
>JAPMOB010200173.1:0-23254 GCA_029875015.1 Lepomis gibbosus
AAGCAGAGCGGATGAGATGAAACGAGGAGTGAGAGGGAGAAACTGGGACATAAAGAAAGGAAAATATTTATTCAAAACGGAGGGAAGCGGGGAGGTACGTGTAGAGAAAAAGAGGTAAAACAGACATGATACCACAGATGCATGGTCGTTTAAAAAAACAAAGAGTGTTTCCATGGGAACTCTTACTATGAAAATCTTTAAGGCAGCCATTTTACTGCTCCTCAATGACGTTATTCTGTTTTTTTATATTAATCCCTATCTGTCACCACATGGCTCTATTATGCCTTTGCGAAGGCCTGAGATAGATAACTTATTCAGGTCAGTCCCCGGAGTGCAAGACCCAAGGAGCAACTTGGACAAGACAAGAATATCATTCTGGGGAGGAGAGCACCATCGGTGTTAAATTAGTGCCCTCTCATTGCCCTTATATAATAGAGAAAAAATGTGACCAGTACATATAAAATGGAATGCTGTGGTACACTTTTCAAATAATAAATTGTCACAAAGAAACACAATTATATGTTTTATACACAAAATATGTGTTACAGATGCACTGCAGAATAGAGGCTGACATCTATATATGGAGGTCAAAACCAAGTGTGATGTGTGTATACCTGTGTTCAGCAGTGTTGAGCGTGTTGAGATGTTGATTTCCTGCAGAAGCTCCAGTGTTTCAGTATGAAAGAGACGAATGGAGGAACCCTCGGAGAATGCCATCCACACCCCTCCACCGGCACATGCCATGTGTGCGACGCTGACCATTGGGTCTGGATGGACTTCAAACTTCTGTAAATAAAACATAATACTGTTGTAAATAAGGGCAACATGGGAAAAAATGCAATCACCCAAATCATCAACAAATTATATTATTTCCAAGCAAAATTGACAGATTTGGAATTAAAAACAGATATTTCTGGATTTTTTTTGCCATATAATCTTTGGACTTCCGCTATGGTAGCCTCAGTGCAATTTCTTTCCCAAAAAAGATTTACCATTCTGTTAGGAGTTTAGCAACATCAAAAATAACCTTCTTCACTCATTAAAACACGTGGTTATTTTTCCAAAATACAGATGCCACAAATAAAAGGAAGGATAGAAATTAAAAAGAAAGAACAGTGGAAGAGGAGATGAAAGTTATTTCTCTGACTGACTTGTTATAAATGTATCAAAAACATAAAAATCATGGCAACAAATGGCTATGCTGACTGTATCGACTTTGCTAACATATCTTGTACCAATTATTGTGACAGTCATTTCAAAGCTGATTTACTGGAGTGTTTATTTCTTTTAAAACATTACAAGAAAGCTGGCATTATGAGGTCAGTCGAAGCCCCCTGAATCTTACATTCATTTGTTGCTCTACACTTGCATTTCTGTAAATAAAGTCTAGCTGTGCCTCCTAATTCTGTAATTTACTGAGTCCCTGACACATGGGGCATATTTTTGCATCATTCCCCTAGCTTCTATCTTTTTAAGAACACAATGGAAAAAGAGAGTTTCAGGCACACAGTCTTAATGAGTAGCTAGAAATAAATGCAATGAGCCTTATCATGGCAACACATGCAGCCCCTGCGGTCCAAGGCGTGACAAGGGTTGGTTTGGGCATCATCTTGGAACTCATATCACTGTCAATGCATGAGTTGCATGAGGCTGGGCAATTAGTCAGTGAGAGCGAGTAAGAGAAGATTGCACCCCCACCCCAACCCTAGTGCACCGGCGGACAGGGATTACCACCTGTTTATGTGCCCTTGCCAGTGGGTCCTCCTTTGTTTGAAATTAGGGAAAAGGAAGGAAGACTTTGATGTATTTTCTCTTTTAATTGACTCCTCAGAAGTGGGTGTCTGCTCCGCCTGGGAAAGACTATGCAATACATCTCTTCGTTTTTCAAGTGCAGCCATCAAAAAAATTGATATTCATAATAAAAAGGCAGATTTCACCTTCAATAACCCGTTGCAATTGAAATGGGTTGACAAGTCTGAAAAGAAAAACACAGCCCTTCTGTACTGTATATGCTGCATAATCATTGCATTAATCATTATCAAGCATGGTGGCTCTAAAAGGGACTTCCAGCTAATCAATAGCTGACATGCTGTAATTGTTGGATGCCATCTTGCTAACCATATGTTCAAAACCACCTGGAAGGCATTCTGGGAAACTACGTAAATGTACACAATAGCTTTCCAGAGGGATTTCAAAAAGTGCCTGAAAATGTGTTTAAATCATTGACTTTTGTAAACAAAGAAAAAAACAGTGTTTTTACATAGATATCAGATTCACAATAATCAAATATTGCAAATTTGAATTCTCCACATATTTTATCACGGATATCGACCAAACATGTTGAACGCCAGTCACACCGTGTCAAATACAGGATAAGCACAAGCCACAACCATTGCCCCCAACCAACAACCTGGTATTAGCCTGCTGAATCCAGTGTTGCTTACAGAGATGAGGTGGTCAGTGAAGCTTGACAGTAGTAATGTGCCCTTTCCACTAAACATGGCAGTGTCACACTAACAGCAACATCCCTCCTATAGTCCTCCACAGCAGTGGGAAATAACAGCAGAGTTAAAGCCACAAACACTACAGCTGGTCTGAACAGCTCATTAGTCCTTTATTACGCTGGGTGACAAGGTGTCCTTTGCTGAGCAATAAGTCCACATCTCCACTCTGAGCTACGGTGAGGGAGTCGAGTGGACATGAGTGATAGGAGAAAACAGGTAGAAATAGAAATAGTAATAGGAACAAGGCCTACTAGTCTGTACTGATCAAAGCCTGTATGCCCATGCATGTCTTGCTTTGTTAAGGTTTGATACATGGGAGCGACTAAGACCTGTATAAAGAGCTGAATTTTGTGAAGCTCTGAAATAATGCAGATATGGCCCTTGGAAACTCACAAACAACGCTGAAAATTTTCTGAAATCAATCATAACAAATGTTGGTAGGTTTGAACAAAATTACATTTGTATCAAAATAAAACAAACAATGCAGTGCATTATCATCAGATTCTCAGCCCCTACTGTGTGACCATCTACAAAATTATATCATTGATTGGTTGACGTTTTCCTCATTTTCTCCACAATTAAGTTGTTTCAAATTCCCATTGTGTGCCATGATTCCTGCTGCTACCAAATCTCTTTAGATGGCCTGATGAGAAGTAAATAGGGTATGACATTTTGCAATTTTACAGATATATTTTTTGATAGGAAAAAATCAGTTTAAACTGATATTCAAACATTTTCACACTTGAACATGGACACTTTTGTCCACAGGTTACTGTAAACAGGCTCCGAACATGTCAGTAGTAATTGTTAAATGAAAACAAACAAGTGAAAAAAAAGTAAGAGCTGGTGATCACGCTTTTTGGATTGCGAGAGATGTTTTTTGTTGCTGTACTTCGGATGGCCAAATGGGGCTGACTTTCCACACCATATCAGGCTCTCACCTGTAGGCCAAATCATTGGTAAAGGGTTGGTCTCAACAGTGACAGGATTTCTTACCTGTTGATGGTACTATGAAAAGACAAAAAAAATGTTGTGCAATACTTTGGTTTATGACGAAATACCTACAAATATCAGCTGTATTTTACTGTGTTTAGTGCTAATGAGCGAATGTTAGCATTCTAAAGGGCTGACTGAGATGATAACCATGGTAAACATTATACCAGCTAAACATCAGCATGTTAGCATTGTCATTGTGCAAAATGCTAATGTCAGTATGCTGACATGCCCAAAATACCACTGAGCTTAAGAAAAGTCTAAAAAAACTGCAAATGTGATAGTAAACACTCAGGCTTGTTTAAAGTAATTTCCTTTGTTTAAACCTCCGTGGTAATATCTAACAGTCAAAACTGTAAAAGGTATAATTTTTTGGCTTTGTGAGCTTGTTAAAAGCTGACAAAACAGCTTCTAAATCCACACATTCTTTTAGCCAGATTTGTCTCTCTCTTTTCTCACAGCCATTCTATTGCTGAAGTTTTGTCTGCACTCTAATTTTTATGTATTCCCACTGGGGTGGTGTGTACATAATCAAATAGTACAAAGCTGAAACATTTTTAAGTGGTGATGATCCTCTGGGTTTTTGTTGCATGCGAATTCTGACCCTTTTGTAAGTATTCAGCCATGTTTAACTGAAAAGGTTATATTTTTTTAAAAACTGTCACCAAGGCATTGGCCGTGAAGATTTAAAAAGTGAGCAGTACGGTGCAAGGATCAGCGCCGTCAAATGAGACAAGCTACAGTGTCCAGAAAAGTCATGGATAATTGCAGTAAATCCGACAAAGTGTTAAACATCCGTAGGGGAAACACAGGAAAAATATCAAGTGAATGAGTCTGTGGTCCTCTAGCCTTACTCAAAGTCAAATCTCCTACTACAGGCACCAGGTACTGCTTCGAGATCCTACATACGCACACCACAGCCCCTGCAAAGTCAGCCCTCATGAGTCCAAATTAGTCAGAAATACAAGGTTAGCGAAGAAGTAACCAGAGCTGACCTGTTAAGCTCTGTGGGAGATACAGTGAACCAGAACTGTGCCTCCACAGCGTGGTCATTCAGCTGATTAAGCTCATGTCTCTGGAGGGCTAAGGAAAATAGGTGAAGGAATAAAAGGAGACATCCCTAGCTCAGCTCACTTCTGATTATGAGGATCTTGAGGCAGACTCAAGCAGCTGACTCTGTCCAGATTTGTCAGCTGCTCCTTCTAATGTGCTGCAACTTTTAAGAGAATAAAATGTACATATATGTACAGTACATGTTTAACGCAAATGAAAGAAGTGGTTGAATAAATGTTGTACATGTGCCACATTCCTTGTTTTTTTCTAATATAGCACAACGACTTTAAATGATTTTGTTTATTGTTTTAGTTTGTCTGGTTGTTAAAATTCAGCATCATATTTTGGTATGACAACAAGTTTTATTTATCCAGGGAAGGTTTGTTTAGCAGACATGCTCCTTTTCAACAAAAAAACTTTAACCCATCTACACAGTTGCTAATGGTTTGCAGTTCGGTATCTGAAAGCCAAAAATAATATTACCCAAAAGAGTTTGTTTTCTGTCATTCATTATTGTCTACCACAGCCGGAGAAGTCGCCACCCTATACACCTTTAATGACACACCATACAGATTAACACCTTGGATAATGACTGCAGAAAAATGGAAAGCATGACAGAGACAACACCAAGGATGATTTTCTGGAGATAATGTTGTGCATTCCTATGCCATAACTCAAGAGTGCTGCAGCAAAATAAAGCTTAAGTGTGTGTGTGAGAGCTCCAACAAACATTGTTTGAATCTAGAAACGGTTTGATTCGTTGTCCATGCAGCAGCTCCAGGCAATAAATCTTGATGACATCACAGATTAGAATGCTGGCTGTGTGCATAAATCTTTTCAGAAAATGAAAGGAGAGGAAATTTTCCTCAAATGCTGCAGAAACAACAAAACAAATAAATAAATAAATAAAAACACCTTGTCTAGCAGTTTCACTTATGAACCCATCCATTCAGGTCTTCAAACCATGCTAGTAAAGACTGAGAATATTTATCAGTTGGGGAGATGGAAGGAGTTTTCTTTTCAACTAGGGAATGAAGAAACATTAATTTCCTTTTTTCTTTAAGACAATCCTTTCAAACTAGAGTGTTTGAGTAACTAAATACTGTACTATAATTTGATAGTTTGTTGAAAAATTCGAAAACAGAAGCGGGAGGGAAGTTTGGTGGTGAGACTCTGGTGGCTGGGGCGTGACTTATGGGGCCCGGTTGGGCACTGCCTGAAAGAACTACATGGAACTGCTGTAGGCCCACCACTCACTCACCACTCACAGGCAGGCAAAGGCGGGGGCCTAGTTGTGCTGACCCCTGGCATTGCAGACTGGTTAAAGGGAGCATAGGGTGATTCAAAACTGTACTTGGACCTCAGGTCAAATATTGATGATAGACTCTGTCATATTATCAGATCTGCAGCCGTGTGTCTTGGACACTTGTGCGAAAAGAGCTCCAGAGCTGGATCAGGTGGCAAGGGAAACTGCCAGATAAACCTGGTAAACCCAAATGTGTAGTATGTGACTGTAGCTGAAGGCTCTGGACATTGTTGGGCTATCTTGGCTGGTACACCTCTTCAATTATGTGTGGAGATCAGGGACAGTGCCTGCAGAATAGCAGACTGGGGTGGCAGTTCCCCCCTGGCAGTCCTGTGGGGAGCAAAGCAGGAGTATGGGGTACCTGGGCCACTACTATGAGCTATTCAGTCCATATATAACCAGAGTGAGAGCCGTGTCAATATTCTTAGCAGGAAGTCAAACACTTTTTCAGTGGGTGTTCGGTTCCATCAGGGTTATCACTGTTTGTAACTTTCATGAATGTGATCTCAAAGTGCAGCAGGGGTGAGGAGAGTGACCAGTTGTGGGACCTAAGAATTGCTTCTCTGCTTTTTGCAGATGATGTGGTTCTGTTGGCTTCATCAGACTGTGACGTTCATTCACCGGGTGTTTTGCAGTCTAGTGTGAAGCGGTCAAGATGAGAGTCTGCACTTTGAAAGGCTGAAGCCACAGTACGGAAAGAAAGATGATGAGAAAGTTCAGAAAGAAAGATGAGAAACTCATCAGGAAAATGATGAGTTTCTCCCTACAGATTGGGAGTGAGTTCAAGTATCTCGGGGTCTCGTTCGAATGTGAGGTTAAAATGGACAGTGAGATAGACAGGTGGACAGGTGTGGCATCAGCAGTAACGCGGTACTGTGTTAGATCGTTGTAGTGAAGCGTGAACTGAGCCAGAAGGCAAAGCTTTTGGTTTACCAGTGGATCTACATTCCATACCTCACCTATGGTTATGAGCTTTGGGTGGTGACCAAAAGAATGTGTTCGCAGACACAAGCGGCCAAAATTAGTTGCCTCCGTAGGGTGGCTGGGCTCACCCTTAGAGATAGGGTAAGGAGCTCAGACATCTCAGGGAAGCTCAGAGTAATGCCACTGCTCATTCACATTTAAAGAAATATTTTTTTCTTTTGTCTGATATTGTCACACTTTACTCATCAGTCCCTCTCTTCAACCACACTGTTGTTTCATACACGGCCCTCTGCATTGCTCTCTGTCCCTTTAATGGCTCCCCAGTGCTGCAGTCCCTCTTTCCTTATCATCTGCAACACCCAGCTACACACCTATTCTCACCTCCCTCATCAGCCTTGGAGTTAGCTGGCCTACTTCGCCCACTTCACATCTGCAACTAATTCTCTCCCTATATACACCAACAGAAAATGTACAGAAAACACATCCCATAATCTAATATAAATGGATAAAATAAAACTAAATAAACATAGAAAATAGAAAAGAAAAAAGTTTGTTAAGGGAAGCACCAAAACGCTTGACGACAGGATCAGCAAAAAAATGTATATACATACAGCATATATTTAGATAAGATGTCCAATACAAAAATATTTTTCCCTATCAGCCTTCAGGACAAGGATGCTAAAAAGGGTGATCATATACCATTATAATAATCCAATGAGCCTATATTAACGTAAATTATGTTAATGTTGAAGTGATATTTAGAAATACATGTTTTTCTGTGATGAAAATTCCTTGCCTGATTATTTTTTTAGTAACAAGTAAAGCTACAACATTATGTGTCAAGAAATTATTTAGTCATTTACCTGAGTGGTGAGGCTGGAGATGTCCACCACTGTGACAGTGTTCCTGCAGCTTGCCCACACTGACTCATCTAACACCAACAATGTCCGCACAGGTTCTGAGCCCAGGCTTACACATCTGCAGGAGTCAGGGTCCCAAAGGTCACCTGAAGAAGAAAAAAATGTGAAAAAAAAGCAAATACACTGCTCCAAACTACAACCAAGATAGCACAAGGATATAAAGAAGAAACTCTCAAATCACTGGCTAGTATCAATTTTAGCCTACAGTTATATTAACAAACTCTTAAAACACAAACCATTTGAACACTGTCACATTGAGCAAGGCAATTAAATTAAATTCATCCCACTTGTACCACAGCAAGATAGCTTGGTGTTTACTTAAGAAAATACTCTTAAAGCTGTTTAACGTTGTTGGGCAATTACTAAAGCATCAGTGGAGAGGGCTCACAGTGAAGGCTTGTTTCTTTTATTCTAATATAAAAACACCATGTGAGAGAATATGAAGGTTGACTAAATAAACTTGGACCCCCATTTGAACTGCCACACATTGTGCAGCGCAATGTTTACACCCTTGCTACCCACACACTATGGTGTACATTTTATTCAACTTCTTTATAATCAGTTCTTTTCTCTCTCTCTCTCGCTGTCTTGCTCTCTCTTTTTGCTTCATGTGAAAATGAAGCAAACTTTTTTTTAAAGCTTTAATCATGGTGCACCCATTGCAGCTACCACAGAAGCACATTATAAAGTGAATTACGTAAGCATTTCCTTTGCTATGCGTTAATGAAGCAAAATTAGAGAAGGGAGTGCACCCAGCCATTTAATTAACATTTTGAGTTGTTTATTTCTGCCTTTCATAGCGGAATAGCTTTACAATGCCTTCTGACTTCCACAGGTTAATTGCTTGGCATGTAATAAAGGTCACATTTCCACCTTTTCAAAATTCACTCTTGTAAATGTCCCTACAGCCCCTTGCACTAAGCAAAGCCACACCAAAGCTTCTCCCTCTTTGACACATGGGGGGCCCGGCTAGTTGCACAGAACCAAACTTCCCTACTTCATCTTGCAAAATATTTTCATTGTAAGTTGACATGATGTCTGATGTGCATATCTCAGTGAGCAAAGCTGGAGCACATTATTCACTAAGCAACAATGTGTTGCGTATATTCATACACCTTTTGATAAAAGTCTCAACTGAAGCCTTGGCATTTTCTGGCTGCTGCAGACTTGTTTTTAGTAAGCTTGTCAAGTGCATAAATCTTACACAGATGTGCGGAATCCACCAACATTCGCTGGCACACTTATGAGTTTTTCTCTTGTCATATATATATATATACACATTTATACACACACACACACAAAACATGAATAGTAATATTTAATCAGCATGAAGCAGCTTGGTGTAATTAATCATCCTTTCTGCTTGGGAGTAGAGAGGAGCACAGGAGGAAGGCTGACACATTGACATACTGTGGCCAGGTAAGAAGAACCTAGTGATAGAGCTATTGTGCTCCCGCTGGCTGTGAAGACTGCTAACCACTGCTGAGATGGTGTTAAGCCCTCCTGGCCTTGTGCAATGCCTGACTAAACATGGCATGTTATCTACCACATGGAGAAGTGTTATTTTCATACTTACAGTGGGTGTGAGAATCAATAGGAATGTTAAGTATAGTGGGGAAGTGATTCAAAAGCAATCTGTTGAAAGGCAGCCTAAAATTAATATAATTTTACAAATAAAAATGGGAAAACACATGGGTAAAACACTTTAGAGTTTAACAGAATAGCTGTTTGGTAAAGAGCTTTTTTTATACATTTATAATGCATGGAAACAGTAAGAACAAAAAATATTTTGTTGATATCAGAAATTAACAAAAAAATGTTTCAGTCCATTGTACCATCACATTTTATGTAGAGACAACAGTGGTTGACAAGCATATACCCATCTACAAAAGCAAAAGAGATATGAAACATATAATATCAGTAAATGACAAACAAGTGTAATAGAAATGTAATATATTGTTATAAGAATTCACCCTTTTTGTCTAATTGTGATTGTACTGCATTCACATAGTAAATGCTTGTGACCAGCCTCATTTACTGTCACAGTATCTTCAAGACATAAAAGTATAGTATAGCATAAGAATAGTACTTAGAAAATGTAGCTAATTTAAATATTTATTTGTTTTTACAAATATGTTATGCAATTTGAATTACTTTTGTCTTTATTTTGATATAACCATATAGCATACATTTTTAAAAATTACCAGTGACTATTGCACCTGCTTACCTCCCCAACAGACCACATACAGAGAATGACAAAAGGCTACACTATGGCAGAGACACAAAACTACCGCCCTCCATCTAAAAACAAAGCAACCTTGGAGGCACCTTACCGCTGTTACTTTTTCCATAAAGCATCATGGTCCCGTTCCGCAGGCCTGCAAGCAGGAAGCGAGAGGAGTGCTTCAGGCACAGTACAGGGCAGCCCTCTGGGTTATGGAGGGTCAGTAAGCATTGTGCTGCAGTGTCCACACTGCCGTAGACCAGTATGCTGGAAGAACAAAAGCAGCACAAGCCAACATGATAAATGAGCGTCATTTGAAATGACAGAGTGCCTCGTTTTCATGCAGTTTGATTTAACAGTGCACTTTGAAGCAAAGCCTTGTGAATGTGCAACCACTCTGTCTTTCTCATGTTTGAAATGCCATCTGAACTTTGCTGCATCTTAGAATGAAAAATGTACATCCATATTTGTTTCTCTGACAAGAAAATGTTAAGTAGCAGTGGAGCTGACAGTCTTTTGAGTGTGCTAAATTGATTTTTCGATTTTACTGTATGTTTTTTTTTTTTTTTTCCCCTGAATAGACCCTCACATAGGAAGAGAATGTGCCAGCATAATAAAAATGCTGACATATGATTTCGGTTCTTGAACAAATGGTTAAGCACTACTGTAAATTAAAATTACAGAACACTGGTAACATAACGGACAACATAACACAACAAAATCCACGAACATTCTCACTGTGACAGGAGAGTGAGAATAAACCTATCCTCTTTTACACACAGTGGGGATCAGAAGGTTTATTGGATTTGAAAATGAAACTGATCTTTGCAGCAGTAGCAGTATTGATGCTGTGTTGGGGTATCAACTCTGATTTCCTGCTTTGATGAAATATTGACAAGCAAATCTATACTGCGACACATCTCAGGGGTCCGTAACAAAGGATAATACAGGATATTATTTTACAACAGAAGATGTGGAGTATACTGAAAAGCATTTGTGTTCTTATCTTTATATTTGTTCTTTTCTTTTTTCAATGAAACCCATTTCCAATAAATCTAATTTCATATTTTTACCTCATTCTATATCAACATAAAAGCTTGCTTCTCTTTTTTCTCATGTATCTGCTGCTTTCAGTGATTTCAGTCTCTCACCGCCCATCGTCTAGCCCAACACAAATGTTGGCGCCGGTCCCTGAGGGGGCCTTGTGAACTCCAGCCTCCACTTCCTCAGTCGGAGAAGGTTCTGGCACATATTCCAGACATCGGACAGCAGAGCCGACCTGCAGGCTCTTTACAGCTCTTGGCATGGGCCTGTTGAGAGAAAATATCTCTATCTGCCACTGAGAACCTTCTCCGCCAGCCACCTGTAGGGAGAAAAAAAAAGGTTGAAAAAGGTCAAGACCCCATGTTAAGCTATACCAATGGACCGAATCATAATGCCACAGTTAATAAACTATTCTGCTGAAACAGAAAAAAAGCAGATAGGAAGAGCAGAAAGCTGAACCAGACTAGTCTCTCTTAGATCATGCTTGCAATGTGATTAGCACTCACTGTTAATCAAATAGTGGAGGCCAGATGATAATGTGTCTTTGGTTAAACATTCTCTACCTGTCAGCAATTTAGATTTCAAAAAAGTTCAAATCAATTATCCTCTCAGACCTTGTAGTTTGTAGTGCACCCTCACTTTTTTGAAAATCACTTAGACTTTCAAACACATTATGTAATGGATTCACAATGTCATCTCTAGAACATCAAACAATTCTTAAAACTCTGCAATCTTTTCATCAATGAAGAACAGAGAGGCTCTCGTAAGTCTCTGAAAGGTTCTGAGTTGCTTAACAATGAGCTTTTTTTTCTTTTTTTAAAGATCAAGTGACTGATCTATTGCTGGAGTTAGTCCATGATAAAAATGAAAATATAATAATTTAAAATATAATAAATCTTTAAACTGACATCTGATGTTAACATGCCCAAGGTCACACTGAACACTTAAAGACGTTGTTCTCAGTACAAATGAGGAAGTCAACACAAGCATTCAAACAGAGCCTTTGAAAGCCAGGGCAGCTTTCAGTGGTTCAATTTGGACTGATTTGAGGTTTCTGCCACTCAACACCTGTAGATGTCTGTCCCTTTCAGAAGCAGCAACAAATAAGAAAGCAGTCTTAGATGTTTTTAAAAAAGGTTCACCAATCATAACAAGCTTCCCAAGGCGAATCACAATCCATGAGGCTGAGTGTCTTTATTTCCTATGTACCGCATTTATATTGGCCTTTGTGTAAGCCTGTCAATGCCAATGGTGAAAAAACAAAGACTGCAGCAGCCCTCCAACCTATCTCTGATGGAATCCCAATTAAGGTGGCATTGCTCCCACTCCCAAACAATTAAAGTGTCGCTGTGGATTTTCAATATGATTTCATTTATTACTACTGTGTGAGGTCTAGGTGCATGTCTAGACAAAATACAATGTCCTTCTTGGAAAAGAAGCACAGTGCTTGCTGCTAGACACAGACGATTTGTTCCCTGTATGAATCACATCGCGTGAATGTGACATGAGCTAAATATAGTCTTTAGCTCTTCTCCTCCACACTCACCCTTATTTGCATGCAATCATTTGTTTGATTTGTATCAGCGTGCAGAATCTGGACAGGAGCGATCCTGTGGGCTCTTGAGAATGAGCCAGAACAAATAATGGTCTGTTGCACAGGGTGAAAAAAAAGATAGGGAGGACTTATCTTGCAGCGAGGAGCCAGAAAAAACACGGCTGCAAGTGACTCTGTGTAACCAGAGCCAGAGGCAAGGCCCCCTCACCCAGACTCGTCCACAATTTATACATTCACGTGTCCATCTGTACCTCCAATACCCTTCCCCACACCACCATCATCATCACAACCCTCCCCCCTT
Source organism: Lepomis gibbosus (assembly GCA_029875015.1). Taxonomy (NCBI): domain Eukaryota; kingdom Metazoa; phylum Chordata; class Actinopteri; order Centrarchiformes; family Centrarchidae; genus Lepomis; species Lepomis gibbosus. Next base: position 12,825 of record JAPMOB010200173.1, read on the forward strand.
CCCTTCTCTCTCCCTGCCCGATTTCCAGTGCAAATGTTGTGTCCTGACAAAGTCATCACTACTTATTTAGAGAAATAGATATCTGGAGTCATGCCCTGGACAGATTCCTCCTCTCAGCTTGGGAGAAGCAAAAACTTTCCAAACAGCAAATGCTCTGCCAGCATTAATTAGACTACTCTGCGTGGGAGAATGGTCATCATAGCACACTCTGCTCAACTGTATTCACCACATTAAGAAGCCAAAACCATGGGTCACCAACTTGTTGTTGATGTACACGGAAATGTCTGCATTTTGGGTTCCCCATCACTGACACTGGCTATGAATTTTAACTTCCTGATTAAGTGTATAAGAAGCGAGACGTAATGGTAGAGTTTAGCAGTAGGATGTTGGGAAAAGTAGGACAAGGAAGGTGAAGTCAAACAGGGAAACACTGGGGTATCAGGCTGATTAGACACAATGTCATTACTCTGATCAAAGCACACAGAAATCCCCATAGCCCATCTCACTTTAACATGATTAGTGTCATCCCTTATTTGACAAGCCTGCCAGGGAGGTAGAACCAACTGGGGGCGGGAACACTCAGCCACTAATTATTCTTGCTGGATCCGCAGGCCTTCATTATAATTTTTTTACTGGATACCAGTTTGGTTTTGTTTTGGTTACATGTTGTACAGTGTGTAACATCCACTACGCCGGAAGAAGGTCAAATGTGCTAAGCACTCAAGGAGCTGCTTCCTGTTTGCATGCTTTTTTCCAGAATCATGACTAAGCAGGAATGTACTGCTAAGTAAATTAATTCATGACTTTTCTTCCATTCTTAATGAAAATGTCTGCTGAAAATGTTGACTTAAGTGAAAGACCTCGCAGCCAGATGCCATTTAAGACTTCCTTACAAATATCATTCACCATACAGTCCTTGGGCTTCTATGGGCAGACATTTTCAAGTTATTGACATGCAGTATGTGTGCCACGGGTTACTCAGAACATCAAATGTGACTTCCTTAAAATACAAAAATGCAATTATTATTGAATCAAGAAGTGTATTTTTATTGTTTATTGAGAAACGCTCCATCTCAGTAAACATCTAACAGTTTCCTTCTATAATGTTTAGATCCAAATTCTATTTCTTCCTTTGGAGCCAAGCTTCTTAAGATGTTTAGACGTGATTCCTTTAAGATTTGATAGGAAATGTTCAAGTATCAAGTTTTGACCTGACGGCTGCCACTCGTCCCTTAAAATACAGAATCGTCCCGTATTTGAGAACTAAATTGCGAGTCCCGTTTTGAATCAATACGTGGTTTGTCAGACACATAAGCATTAATTTAATAAGAGATTAGAGAGAGATACAGCCTATTTAATACACATTTAATTACCAAATTACAGTGCCTATGTGAAGAATATAAACAACTATTTGTTATGCTTAACATATTTATAGTAAATAAGTTATGGACATGTTGATTTAATGAGTTAATAAAATAAAGTTCACATCCTATTTTTTTGTGGTCTCACTGTTACACATTGTTGGCCCCTATGTTCTAGTGGTCATATAGCTGTGATTCAGCTATGACAATATGACCACTAGTCTGTTGAGTTGTGATAAAGAGAGTGAGTTCATCTGTTCACACCGATTTCAAGAGAAGACAGCTTATTATAGCTAATGTCCGTTGGTATTAATCTTAACACTTTCCTGAAAACATGTTTTAAGTTATGATATATCACCACTGGCACACCAGCAGGCCTGTCGTTACGAGGGGTGTGGCCCCCGCTGCGGCAGGCGTCCTTTATTTTTTTGTATTCAAGGTGGCAACCCTAAGCTAGTATCCCAGAACAATAAAATACAAGTAGGAAATGGCATTACATATTTTATTATTAGGCCTGTTAATTTAAAAGAGTTGGTCTGAGCTATATGAAAAACACTAATGCTGCTTTGAAAGGAAAACATTTCAATGGTCAGCATTCAGTGACCGGAAAAACTTGGATCTTGACTTGCAATTTACATTGAAGACTTATGACGTGATTTGACTTGCTCTCAAGGACTGAGACTTGACTTAAGACTTTCTCTGACAGAAGTATGACTTGAATATGTCTTGGACGTAAGAATTGACTTGGTCTTGAGACCAAGAGAAACTGAAGGTCAGAGTGGCCTATGCACCTTCAAAGAGTGATATCACAGTGCCCCAAATCTCTGCCATCTCTGCCTTTTCCCCATCTGACTGAGCACCCAGTCTTCTTTAGAATAGCGCAACACAAGCAATTGAGTCTGAGACACTGAGCTGTATGCTGTGTCTTGGAGGGCCCACACTTGATTTAGCCACCTTTTAGGTTGAGAGAGGATTACCTGATAAATTGTCAACCATCTCCAAAAAGGAGATTAATTAATAGTCTCTGCATCATTTCTTTCTCCGAATTTCCCCTTCTTTCTAGATGCAGCTAAATTCCAGGTCCAGGAATTGTGATGTGATAGCCTGGCAGAACAATTTGCCCCACTCATCATAAAACACTCTGAAGCTGTTACATACAACTGGCCTTTATACTGTATTAATTTACAGTTTCCTGGTGACATTTTACAGCGCAAAATGTAGCATCTACCTTCCTTGAGATACATTTTTATTCCAATTTTTTAATGAATGAGAGCAGAATGAAGGAAAGGTTAAATGGTCATGCAGTTGCATTAGCTAAGCTAGAATTATCAGCAGCATTAAAATATGCATTATTTTTACTTGTCAATGGTTATTTGGCATTTAGCGGAGTATGTGAATGTGTGTAAATGTATGCATGTGTGTATGTTTGTGTGTATGTATGCGTGTATACGTGTGTGTGTGTGTGGCTGTGTGTATGCATCAAATTACTTACCCAGAGGTAGCCTTGAGGTAAGGAGGTGCTCGCTGCAGAGAAGCCCAACAATGCACAGTGAACAGGATTGTGGAGGGCAGCTTCAAGCTATCAGAAACAAAATAAATATTGAGTTAATATGTTTCATGGTTCAATACTGCAAAAATGTTTTGTTAATTATTTTGATATAGTCGCAATAAACCACTAAACTGACACTGGTTGGTCACCTTTCACAAGGATGTATGTGAAATCAAAACGCCTCAACTCCTACACCTACATCTAGAACTTTGTCATTTTACATGGGGGTTCATGGCTTTCTACCCACATTATAAGCTGTGAATGTATGTGTATGAAAACGCTCAATGGAAGCATTGGCTGCTCACACATCACATCTTTTTAAATCTTTTTTTACATGTTCACATATTTTCACAGAATAGCCAAAATAACTGTGTACTCTTAAGATTTTATTTCATTTGCCGTGAGCCCACAACAAACTCCTGTGGTGACAGTCTGAAAACGCTGTATCATAAATAGCGCTAAAAACAATGATATAAACAAACAACAGACTTACGCCATAATGTTAAAATTCGGTGTTCAATTTTAAATTGCTTTCTACTACCAATCCCAAAATCAAAAGGCTAACATTAAAAAAAACTGTTTGATCTTTCAGTTATTATTGTATGCAAACATTAGAGTTTTATCCTATTTTTAGGGGGGGGGTTTTTGGGTTTTTTTTTTTTTACACAGTTCTTAGTTTTGTATCATTCGATTTGTTTTTGTGCCTAGTTTTGGTGTAACATGTAGTTCTATTTTTTTTAGTAACCATGCTGTCTGCTCTCACGATACCGAAAGACTGACATCCCGAACCAATGCAGACGTCTGACTATTTATTATCAATAAAAGGAGCCATGATTTTACTAAAAAGGAAAAAGAAATCTATATTCTTTAGGCATAAAGCACATTTGTTTGCCTGAAACAGAGTGATGGAGGTTGACATTTACAGCGTACAGCCTGTGGCTGATGTATCAAAACCCCTGTGGTGAAAGCTGCTCTTCTAACCAGCAGTCCGTCTAGTAGGAAATGATTATTATTTTGGTGTACGACCGCTAAGGGTGGGCCTTCTGACAGACGGAACAGCTAATAGTGTGTTGTTGCGGTGGTGGGGAGCAAGTGAGTTGGTGGGTTTGATAAGGGGAGGAGGGACTAAAGAGAGGGTCAACGATGAGCACTGTCGTCCTCCACGGCGGCAAGCATCAATCACCGATGATTTAGAGCCTCCCCTGGACAGGATCCCCTGGACAGGATCCGCCCCCCTTTCTCTCTTGTTGTGTAAACATTAAACAAAAAAACAGGATACTGGCCAGATCACTGCTCTCCCCATCTGCAGTGCAAGACTATTCCTCCACTCCCCCTGTGTTTGTTTTCATCTATTCAAATTCTCTACACAGATGCATGGCTCGCCTTCTCTATCAATCTCTCATTCTTCTCTGTCCCATTTCTCTTTCCCATCTTTCACTCTTTTTTTAAACCTGCTTTTTCCTTCGTCTCTGTCTTTTTTCTCCCTCTGCCCGTCTGCTAGCCCTCTGTCAAGCGCAGAGAAATGTTTTTTGATAGGTAATTAAGCGGCAGCTATAATAGGTGTCCATATGGAAGCAGCTGTGGTTGAGAGAGAGAGAGTGGGGCGGTGGACCAGAGGGACAAGAGCACTATAACTGACGGTGCTGGTAGTTCAATGGTGGTTGGATTTTATCAGTCACCTGAGACTGGCAAACACCATAGGCCTAGATTGCTTTGTATGTTAGCACTCTCCAGAGTCAGTCTGGCAATACTAGTGGGATCTATCTATCCACTAGCAGAACAGTCCCATCACAGCATCCTAAGGTATTCAAAGGCAGGAACGCGCGCTGGGGTTATTGAGTGCAAATTAAGAGGCTTCCTTAATGAGATCAATAATTTGAAAAATATGACACCTACTCATGTAAAATAATTAATATCATTAGAAGAAATAAAGAAGAAATCTCATTTTGGAACATTGTAAAAGAAATTAACTATTTGCTAATGACACTCTATTATGCTTAAACATTTTAAACAGCTCTTCTTTCCATATAGGACAATTATTATTATTATTATTATTATTATTATTATTATTATTATTATTATTATTATTATTATCATCATCATTATTATCATCATTATTATCATTATTATTATTTACCATGAGACATTTTCACAAAGAAAAATTTTGTATGAGAGCACATAAGGATATCAAGGCGAGGATAGATTGTGCTCCCATTAACGTGCAGACAGTGACTATGATCAATAGAGTAAACACTCGTCCACTTATTGAACTTCTTTAACCAGCCAATGGAAAGAGCCCGGGTGAGCACAAAAACAAAGCCTGTGAGATCATTTCCACCTGTGAATGTGCAAATTATATTGACAGGCTCAAAGGACATGTGGGTCTTCAGCAATGACCATAACAGTGGTGATTCCAGTGCTAATAAGGCATCAGTAAGACACCATTTAAAAATCAATGAGATCCAAGCCTTCTCGAAGTCAATTGTCAGTCTTATTTATCGCACAGTTTGTGTGTGTATCTGCAGAACTGTAGGTGGGAAGTTGATAGGTTGAAGCTATTCCCAAGTGCAGAGACAGGATGAAAGAGGAAGGTGAGCATGTAAGCCGGCTGAGGGAGGTTTGATGGGAGGACTTCAGGGAGCATGGAGAGAAAAAGGGAGGAAGCGGGCAGGTGAGCTAATTAAAGCGAGATTTGTTGATGTGATGAGAGGGCGGCCTCCCAGCTGCTGGTTAACAATGACCCAATGATCGACAGAGAGTCCGCCCCACCCATTACCCCAAGAGGGCGCCAGCCCATATGCTGGTTCCAGGTGGCAATGGTTAGCAGAGGAGCATCCATTGCTTTTCTGGAAGATAAATGCAAAATGTGTGTAATTACAGCCATTCCTGCAGGATAGAATGGATAGGATCATTTATTGTGACTGTCTTTTATCTACTGAGAAAATGTTTTGCCTAGTTACACACTGCTTTAGCTCTTGGCTCTAGGTATGTCAACAAATGTAAGTACTGGTGGTTATTGGTGGTGGTCTAATATGACAGGGTAGGGTTTTAATGATTCATGCTCTTGGCTGTCGACTGTCAGCACAGTGTCCCCTTGGTAAGGATGACTTCCCCAAATCCAATTAATGTTGTTTTACTTCCCAAGGCTACTCAGGTGCACTGTTTTTCCTTACGGCACTATTCGTCTGTAAGCACTGTGAAATCTGCTCTCAGATATAGAGGGGATTTACCACACATCAGATTTGTGACAACTACTATTGAGAAAAGGTCTGTGCATCATTTCCACCAGGGGCCCATAATGTTATCAATGACAAGACACACTGCAGCCAGTATTGCATTGTTTGGCCTCCACCATGCTTACGTAATGGATTCTCTTTATTGGAAAGAGTGCTCTGTAGTCACTTATGAAAAACTGCATTAAGTGGAACTCCTGTGCACAGATTTCTGGAGTGTTCAAAAGGACAAAAATTAGTTTGCAAATACTCGAGTATATTGCATTGTATGGCCAGCTGAATATAAAATAACAAATATTATCTCCATTAACTGCATGCGTACAGACAACTTGGTGCTGTATATTAGACCCAGGGAAAGAAAATATGGCTGTATTTTTTCCTAATTCCATCGTCACAGTGCCTTCCACCAATTCCACATACCAACAATCTTTTACACGCACTAACAAGCACTAATAGAAAACTTCCACTGTTTATTAACTGGTAATTGACTGGTGCAGGCGCTCCCTCCCCACTGCAACCCCACTGCCTAAGGCTACAGGCAGGACAGCCACAGAGTGAATTGCCAGTCAACCTGAAATTACTTACATCCAGAGCCATGCTACAGGTAATGCACACTAAACAAGCTACTACCATGGAAGATTTTGCAAAGTTGCTGCTTGGGTTATCAAGGAGGCAAGCGCTGATGGAGAGTGGCATATCTTGATTGCTAAAATAAAAAAGGATGCAGTTTGTTAACCATCTTCGGCATTGATATGACCTTTTATATGTCTTTGATTTCTAACATGTTCTAAGGAAACAAAAGAATAAAATAAACTGAAATTTATATTGTGCAAAAAATGTGACCTTGCTGGTAGTAAAAACCTACAAGTCTTACCGATGTAGTTTTACAATAATCCAATCTACTTGTGTTGGAAAGTTCGAAAAAAACATTAACTTTTATTCCCCAAGTGTCACAAGCAGGTTGAATCCACAGAATTCTCTTTGCTGATTAATATACAACTAACATGACAGGATACAGTATGAAAAACATTACCCCACAGCTAGCCTCTACCCTCAATAACCCAGTTCACTGATGTAATTGAGCTCTCTTAGAGCAACAGTAGCAAAAAATAAATGAATAATAGCATTTTCTAGACATACCACATTCAATCATGAGTCAAACCTCATACCAACCCTGCAAAAGGGTCAAAATGCCCTGTATCCCCCTAGTGGTTTTCTAGATGAATTGTAGGGGTTTATTTATTCCTTAAATAGGCTTATCTATTTTGGGAATTAACCTCTTCAAGTCTCTACAAATTGTTATTTATTATTATATCAAATAAACAAAAGAATAAAAACTATTTGTTGATCTTGTGAAAACTTTACCAAGGGTTGAACTCAAACAGTTTTTAAGGGGTCACATGGCAAAAAGGTTTGGAGCCATGGCCATACCCAACTGTAAGGTCACTGAGGTAATTACTTCCTAAAAAAAAATAAAACATTTATCAAAAAAAATCCTTTGTTAGTACATGTATGGTCTACTACTGTGACTTTGAACATGGCATGGTTGTTGGTGCCAGACGTGCTTGTCTGAGTATTTCAGAAACTACTGATCTAGTGGGATTTTCACACACAACCATATCTAGGGTTTACAGGGAATGGTCTGAAAAGAGAAAATATCCAGTCAGCCAACACCAAAAACTCTTTCCATCACTTCCTCCATTCCTCTGTCTATTCCATGAGGCCCGCTGACTTGTTCAACTCAACATGCCGCTGCTGATGGGCAGCAAGGCAGGTGCCTGTGCAGCTAAAGTCAATTGCAAGTACAAGACTTATTTAAAGGGTGGGGTTATGCTGATTTTCAGGTTCATAATCTTATTAAGAGGATGTATTCCATGTATTATCAGCTTCACACAACAAACCCCAAACCTAAGGCCAGACTAAGGCAATTTATTGGTGAAATGGTGTATAGAGGCTTTTTGTTCATTTACACATTTGCCCTCTTGCTGATCTCATTGCATTGCTGCTGGTCCTACTGAACTGACAGTGACCAGCAAGATGACTGTGTTACGTTCACTCAATGGAGTCATCAAGCTATCTATTCCAAAATCCTGAGCAACGGAGAGGTCAACATACCAACTCCAGCTCGGGCACGTTCAACATCGAGTTCTCCCTGTACATACTACGGGGTGATCAGCTACCTGAAGATTACACGTCTACTGGCAGGTGATGTCTACTCTAATCTGGGGCCAGTTTGCTACATCGAAGGAAAGCTGCTGTTTATGGATATACCTGACTTTGCCAACATTGCTAAATTACATCAAGGAAGCAACAATCAAACTGTAAGTTAAAACGCAACCCTGCAAAATGCAATATTTAATCGGAGTGACTATACACATAAAGACCATTTGAATAGAATGGCTGTTAACTGAATCATGACCAAGGCCTGCTTTTGCTATACCTGGCTATCAAGTTTTTAGGAAAGACAGAAATTAGGCAGAGAAGTTCTCTTCTGATTACTGTCTCTATTGTTTTGTCCCCTCATATGTCCTTTACTGTTATAGGCATATACTGACTCCAAATTCTACCAATTTTTTATGGCAAATTAAAATCCTTATTAAAGGAAATTGGTACTAGGACTGAATTAATTGTATTAGGTGATTTTAACATAAACTGGGCTGAGAAAGCAAGCAGGAAAAAAACTAAAAAGTATATCGGATCAGTATAATGTCACTCAAATGAATCAAGGCCCACCTAGGGTTACTCAATCATCACAAACACAAATAGATCTTATTTTTAGTAATAAGCCTGAGAGAATTACAAAATATTTTAATTTGATCACTAGCATGTCAGATCATAATCTGACCTTAATTATAAGAAAATTGACAAAACAACAATTCTTATATAGACAATAGGGATAAAAGTTATTTTAATGTTATATCCAAAACCTTAGTCAGTCCATTTGAGGATAAATTAAAGCACTTGGACTGGAATGATGTTCTGCAGTCTGAAGAAATAGAATAGGCATCTAATATTATGATGGTCAGAGTTAGTGAGACTAAAAATGAATTTTGCAAAAATGTCTTACACTCACAAAATAAATATAATCGGCCATAGGTTAAATGAGCATCTCTGAAAACTAATGAAGCAAAGAGACTTAGCACTGACGGCAAATCTTTGTTAGGGCTGTGGTTTTGTGTTCATGTTTTTTCCTGCTTTTGTCTGTTTTCATGGATTTTGGATTAGTATCTTGTGTTTCCACTGTTAAGCCATGTTAATCCTTATGCTCATTTGGTATGTTCAATTTAGTTTACTTTTGCCAACACTGTCTCATTTCCTATTTTAGTTCTGTGTCTTAGCTCTTAGTTCTGTGTCGTAGTTCATGTCCTAGTGTTACTCCCGGTCTGTGTACATCTGTGTTTGTCATTATTTTAAATAAAGCAGTAAAAGAACTAAGGCAGGGTAAAGCTGATTACTTTATTAAATTAACCAATGACTCTAAGGAAAATAGTAAATTAATTTGGGAAAATATTAATAAAATTACAAAGGCGCATAAATCAGTTAAAATTGGGTAATAAACGAACAATCAAAAGTAATAGACAATAAAGGAATAACAGCTACAACCTTTAATTCATTGTTTGTAGATTCAATATAGTGTCCAGTCAAGAACCTTCATCTGAGACCAAGAGTTCTCAAATCGGCAAATAATGACTTTCCTGTTTTTACAATTGAAAATGACTCAAAATATACAGTAATGAAAACACTTGATCGCTTGAAAGGGTGAAAGTCTAAGGATGTTTTTGATTGTGATGCAAGTTTTTTAAGAAATGATAAATAAATACTATGTAAGCCTTTAACTCATCTGATAAACTTCAGTAGTGACCCCAATCTTAAAATCAGGTGATAGAACTCTCACATCAAATTATAGACCCATTAGTATCCTTCCAATAGTTTCTAAAATTGCAAAAAAAGTGTTTTTTGATCAGCTAGTCTCTCTTTTAAATGAAGGTGAATTTACTTTGTACCAGGATATAATGTATTTTTTTGTTTTATGTAGTGTATTTGTGTTTTAGCGGTTGTTTTGTGTATTTTGTTTTGATTTGTCTACCTGCCCTGGGCCAACAGATGCAAATTAGCTTCTAGCGATTATTTTAATTGTGCGCTGTCCCTGTCAAATAAACAGTAAATAAATACATTTTTTTTAAATAAATAAATAAATAAAGGTTTGCAGAATACCATCTCTGAACGCACAATACGTCAAACCTTGAAGCAGATGGGCTACAGCAGCAGAAGGCAACACCAGGTGCC
>JAPMOB010200176.1:0-15265 GCA_029875015.1 Lepomis gibbosus
TATCTTTCAACCAAGTCCAGTTGCCCTTGACTTTAACCTTCGTTGGATAACTATGACCTGGATGACTGAGAATCTTCATTGACAGGTTAAGGGACTTGTTGCACAGAAGCTCATGTTAATAAGTTTACCTTCTTGATGCTCCAAGAGGACCAACTTGCCACCATTTAACTAACTTGTTGTCCTATTTTTGTGCTACTGGCCTGCATTGCTCCATTATGTCAGTTTGTCTAAAAAGTTCTCTGTTTTGTTATTGCTATGGACAGAAACTAAAATATTCAGCCTGATGAACCCAACACATCAGATTTTCCACCAGTGAATATTCGACATGCCACACTTCTTTTCAAACCAGAAACGCAAATGTTATCTTTCATGTTTTTTCTTTGTTTAATTGCATTTTCCAATCTGTTTACCTTTCCACATATACTGTATAATTTTCGAGGAGCAGTGGAAGCAATTATGATAAAAATGAGGGGGAATTTTCCACAACGAGCCCATCCAAGAAAAATACTCTGTCACCTGAAATAGCATTTCATCAAGATTGCGGTTCTAAATAATCAAAAGGAGACACAACCTGGGATAGAAAATATCACAGGTTAGAAGATAGATAGAAGATGTATCACTAATCATAAGTGTAGAGACAATTGCGATTTACACAAAATCAGGGTCTTATTCAAACAAAAGCTTTGTGGTTTTTGATCGGCAAACACAGGCCTCACAGGCTGATACAGCGTGATTCATGATGACTTTTATATCTCTATGGTTAGAGTTAAGAAAATCAAAGGCATCACAGAGGGAGTTCTCTGCTTTGGAAGAAACACATATATCCATGGAAAAGCTGACTCATGATTTCACAAATACCAAATGTCTGTTTGATAACCATCACTAATAGCTTGGACTGACACATTATTACAGTGGGAAGGTGACTGAACACAGCAGTTAAATGGAATCAGTGTGTTAGTGAGGAAGCCCCTGTGAGAAGAATGGGGATGTGTTTGCGCTCACATGTGCTGGAATGGAAAATGTAGCCATGCATTTGATGTGCTGACGCTCAGACAGGTTACGCAAGTGTGTTGTGCAAGTGAACATTCTTTCACCAACGCAGTAGGGCTGTCGGATAGGTACAGTCTGCTGCCCTCTATTGTCAACCTGTAGCGTACTGAGGTTATTATAAGGAAATATTAACAGCACTACTAAGCCCCCAGTATTACATACGACTTCAGACATAGGCTTCAGACATTCAAGGATTCTCTTGGGCATGATAACTCACTGGCATGGGACACTTGGATGAAGCAAAGCCAGTGTTATTGTTACACATAGACTTGTGTGTAACATTAAATGCTATGTAAAGCAAAGTATCAGCTGTTAAAAACGCAAAAAGCATAACCATTTTCTTATGCTTTTTGCGTTTTTAACAGCTGATACTTTGCTTTACATAGCATTTAATGTTACACAAGTCTATGTGTGTAAACTTACCATCTCATTATGTTATAGACAACAAAAATAATGCAAAAAATAAAGATTCATTCAAGATTAAAATCTTCCCAAACATGTTGCAAACTGTTTTTAAGGAGAGAAACAAAACATATATAGTGAAGTATTGGAGTACAAGGATATGGATTAATTTGTTTAATCCCCAACATGCTATACTTTCTTACATAATGATGCTCTTTATGTCCAAAGTGATGGACAATAAAACATGTACTGTAGCAAGCACCGTATAGCTTCAATGCACAGGCCGATACAGGATTTACAGTTTAATGAGTCTCATATTCTTTCTGAACTTAAAGTTATCTAAGGAGAAATAGATGAATGAATGAATGAATAGATAAATGTTAAGGCACTAGGCATTGCTAAACATCAAATATCCACTCTGCATTGGTGCTCTATAATGGTCCTTTATGATATCACATCAAGATTTGAACTTTTTCTTGATGGGAAAGGGGACAGTAATCAGGGTTTTCTTCAGGGTTGGCACCCACATGTATGGGTTCTGATCTTTCTTTATATGGAGACCCACTGAATGTTCACATGAGCCAGCACCTGTGCGGTTTAAGATGTGGTCCTGTGGATTCAATCTGCAGGACCGACAGCATCTCTGCTGTTTGTGCCAGAACCAGCGAATGGGAAACTCTGGTAGTATCAGCAGCTCTGCACTGAGGCATGGAAGTGCCAGACCGTGAACAATCATGATAGCAACATGCTCCATTTAATCTTTAACTACCCACCTACTGTACCTACTATCTATAGTACCAACCAGGGGTTGTAATGGTTGTACTCCTGCAGGTATTGGTAGGACACAGTCTGAAGCAGGGAGCTCTACGCCTTTGAGTTCATTTGGCCCAAATCTGTTTGAAGTAAAACCTGTTGGATTTCTTCACAGCACAGTGCTTAATCTCTGAGCCTCTTCATCATCTACCAGCAAGAGCCGAGCTCCACTATCTTCACATCTCCATTTAAGATCAAAGTCAGTCGGCCTCAGAGCTCAACATCAGGGTCACTGATCACTTTCTGGAACGCATTGCTTTCATTTCATTGCCTTAGCTCTAGATGTTCTAGTTGTCGCTCTTTGAAGGCTGTCTTGAAAGTTTTATTATGGTGCTGCCATAATTCTGCTTTTTTTTCTTCCAGACTGTTAAATACTCTTAAAAGACATTTATATTCCACATATACATTTATGACCAGCGCTCGATACTACAGGCAAATCCTCCTGTTAATATTATACATTCTAGTTGATTTGCTGCTTTGCAGAATAGGTTTAAAATATCCTGATGCTGCAAGTGTTTGTACTTCCCTCTAAAAACTGTGTAGTAAAAATAAAACCTGTAGCGTTTAGGCGTTAGCAGAATATTGCTAGAGGTCTGGTTGTTCTCATGGCACAATAACGTGGTGGGAGCTCAATACATATATTTAGTTGTCTTGATAGCCCTTTGAAGCTGAGACAGATAAGTGGAGATCACACCCTAACATGTGTGAGACACCACCTAAATCAGCAGAGAGGAAAAATCCACCCAGTCCAGACCAGTAGTAGTCACAGTCACTGCTGTTCTGGCTCAGCAGTTTGCTGAATGCAAAACTTAGTGGACCACAAGGACCCTTTTTTACTTCTTGAGCTAAATTAAGATGTGTATATCTTTATCACATGTCAGGTTTTTCACAGGAAGTAATACTGAATAACCACAATAGCTATACTTCATAAGGCTTTCACTCAGTTCTGTGATTTTGTATATGAAACATTTAAGCACATCATAGGTCAGTGCAGTAAGGTTATCAGAGGTGAAACCGAATTGTATGTGTGGGCTTGCTGGGTGAAACTTACCATCTCAGGCAAGACTTTCTTTCTGTTCCTTCAGTGCATTAAAGTCGTCATGAATCAAAATCAACATGTACAAAGACAGGACACAAGCAAGCAAACGCTTCGCTGCAGGTTGGTATTGTGTTTTGGGTACATCTTTTTATGAATTGTATTGCAATTCCTGTATGTGTGAGAGACTTTAAGCTGCACTAACAATATTTTTGTATCAACAATGGATTATGAAATGTGAAAGGGGTTACTCATGGGGACAAACTCTGAGTTATCACCCAACAATCCAGAGCTCTTCAGCGCCTTTCAGCTCATGGGTTTGACCTTCTGTCAACTCAGAAGAAGAACTCGACTTTTTACCATCTTTTTGAAGTATTTTGTTCATTCCTTCAGTAGAATAATCTCTTTCAAGGAGCATGCATTGAAGCTGCTCTTTTAAAACACTTTATGTTGTTTTTTCTATTAATTTGACACTCAGTAGCCCAAAATATCAGTATGATGTTATCTTCGACTACCCTATATTGTCAGACTGTGGTGTTTATTTATATGGTGACCTGGTGGTGAGAGATTCACCCTCCCTGCTTTCCGTTTGAAAAGCTATCTGTTGGGATGTATTAACAGTGTGAGGCAGGAAAGCACGCACACTTTCCGGGTGGGAATGTCAGAGGGTGTAACACACTATATGTTCCTTTTGGAGGGCTGGAATAGGTGATAAAAATAGTTAAGATAAGGACAGCTCAGACGTATTGTGAAGGAGTTTATTTCCAAAATAACATCTAAATGAAAATGTTGCTAGACTAAGAGTAAAATAATTGAGAAGTCATTGGCTTATGATAATAATAGAATAATATTTTCTTAATAATAATAATAATAAGTGGCAATGATCGGGATCCAAGCAGCTCGCAAAAAATGAACCATTTTACATTTTCCGAGGAGAAGACCAGAAGCAAGAGGTTAGAGTAATTTGGACTTGAAGCCAAGCTTCTTTTCTTTCTTTTTTTTTAGATAATTGCATAAACACAAACTTGATTTTTACAACACTTTGAGGACTGGGTACATATCTGACCACCTGACTAGTGCCCAATTTTGTGTTTCCAGGTTTAAGGTTTATGCTGCCCAAACTCTTTTTAACAGAGAAAACTAATTCAGTGTCATGGGATCCAGGTAGAATTCGAAAACCTTTGACTCACTATGATGTGAACACCCCCATTGTTGGCAAGTCAGACTTTGTCACCTGGGCATTTGAACCTTGGAACTTCAGACCCCTAGAGTAGAGTAGACTGACTGACTGAGCTACTGTTGACAGCTTGTTTCTACACACCTTCTCACAACCTGAGGCAGTGACATCACATGTGCCAGACATTTCTGGTCAGTTTAAACTTTAAAAACAGTCAAAATGTTGGAAATAACATTCTGAGAAAAAATCACAGACATTTCTGCTGGTTTTGGGTGTGTTGTCAATTATTTTGGTTGCAATTGATCCAATGCTGAGCAGAAAAGGTTACACATACTACAAGTTACAGCAAGGTATTGAATCACTGCAGACTTATACCCCTCAATTAACATCTGTATCTCCACAAGTCTTTGCTGAAACGCTACCAAAATCGACACAAACATTCTCTAGATGGCCGATATCAAGCATTTAAAAAAAGACTGGTTTAGATATAGATGTTAATTGATTTAGTATATTCTAAAAAAATATAGAGTGACAAACTTCTGAATTAACCATAGGTCGCAGTGAGGCAAACGACTGTTAGATATCAGTAGATCTGCTGAAAAATGTTCAGCTATCTTGGACGTACAGGTGATTTTCTTGAAGTTTGAATGACAAATGTTGTGAGAATTTACATTTGTCGTATTAAGCCACGCCCACTTTATACATTTATTCATTTAGCTGCCGCTTTCATCCAAAGCGACTTACAATTGCTATACATGTCAGAGGTTGCACGCCATGTGTCTTGCTCAAGGACACAATGGTGTCAAAGTGGATTCAAACCCGGGTCTCTCACACCAAAGGCATATGTCTTACTCACTGTGCAACCACAACCCCAACAGCAACAGCCAAGCAATATAATACTGACTTGCCTGAATACAATAATGTATACGACGTAAATCAAGTACATTATTATTATTGCTACTTTACACTACTGTGCGTGTGCACACACACACACACACATATACAACATACTACAATAGACTAATAGAATTTATACTTATTAGATGAGGAGCCTATGATCAAAATTATTACTGTTTAAAGCAGGAGAATTTTTTTACGTAGTGGACAGTTTTGAGATTTTGGTATATTTTGCTTTCATGTATTTTTTTCACTCAAACTGAAAGAAAGTTTCCAAATTACACATATAGATGTAGTTTGTTTTGTTTGCATTTGTAGCCTATATTTCTTTGAAATTAAACAAAACAAGCTCTGAATATTTGAATATCACGTTTCAGGGGAAATCCTCTGCATGTAAGTCATTAACAGGGCAAGTTCTGTGGTGATTTCAGTTATTTTGTTTATCCTAAGCACCTGCATTGCCTGGACAAATGTATGCAAATTAACACATTTTAATTAGTTAACGGCTAATTTCCATATCAAGGATGTGGCTAAGTAATGACCTTGTTAGACACACATTTTACTGTGTTCACCTGTAGTGTCTCCATTAAGTACAGTACATTAGCATGAATGGCCACTATATATATTGCCATAGCTGGACTGAGCGCCACAACAAACAAAAAAAACTTTGTCTCCAGGAAGAAAAAGGGCCGGTGCTCAAGCCCATTTTGTTGTCTATGTGTGCATGTGCCTGCATGTAGTGGATAAACTATTTGCATGTGTAGTGCCCCATAGCTGAAGAATACACCAGGAATGCTCATAAAGTGACAAAAAGTCGCATAA
The DNA here is from genome assembly GCA_029875015.1 of Lepomis gibbosus. Taxonomy (NCBI): domain Eukaryota; kingdom Metazoa; phylum Chordata; class Actinopteri; order Centrarchiformes; family Centrarchidae; genus Lepomis; species Lepomis gibbosus. The sequence goes on from JAPMOB010200176.1 coordinate 6,198, forward strand.
TTTGACATTTTTAGAGCAGCAGATCATTGAAGCAAATATGCTGATGAATCCAGATAAAAGATAAAAAGATAAAAGAAATTTGACTCCAAATTTGAAATGTTTGCAAAAACTAAAGTTTATTGTTACAGCGCCACCATGAGGGGGCCTGCGTGCTCGAGTAGTGGGTGGAATTTGCAAATCACCTGCCAATTTTGGTGAGTTTTTAATGGAGAAAAAGAAGAAGCAACTTTGCTGCCTGGATCTCTAATGATACATTGTCCTTTTAGATACTCAAAGCACTTTAGAGTGAAACTCACCTCAACCACCACCATTGTGTAGCACCCACCTAGGTGATTGACATCTAAATGAAAATGTTGCAATACTGAGAGTAAAATAAATAAGTATTCACTGACTTATGATAACATTTTATTTTTTAATGTCTTATGAGAATGCACTTTGATCAGCCTTGATGTTGAAAGGTGCCTTGCCTTTAATAGAGTGGTGAGGACTTTCACCAGTAGATGGGGATGTTGGCTCACTGTTCTCTCACAATAGACATGATTACCCATAAACAGCACTGATGTGGAAAAACTGAGCCTGGCCCTGTAGAATTTAATCTGTACGTTTATTGAGCAAAAGACAACCGTTTGATCATCATTTATTGATTAGTTTACAGATACAAATGTCATGTGTCAGCTGAAACTGTACAGGCTGTGTGAAGCCAGTCTGGAGTTGGAACAGCAGACTGATTCATTCCTGCAAACTACACAGCAGGAACTTGTCTTGTGTGTGTATACAAAACTACATAAATTTCACCCTGAGATAATTACAAAACACTAACATAGAAAGATATGTCCAGTAATACAGGAAAGACACGGCGCTACATTAATATTCTCAGTGCTGGAATTTACCAAACACAACTTGTTAGCGTTTAATCAGATCACATTACTTGAAAAAAATATCTGCTAATAAACGGATGCTGAACAAAATGCAAGATCTGAAGGATTTGGTACTTTTTCTAACCACATTAACAAATTCGTGTGGTAACTATGGAGGTTTAAAACTGACTAATCCAAATCAAAAATATAACTGAATACATCAAAAATTGCACTATTTATTGTAGAATTTACATACATATTTAATTTGGAATATATTAAAACTTAATTTATTTTATCTGAACCAATAAAATGTTAGTATTTAGCACAGACACAGAATCATACTAATCCTTAGCCTGGACATACAACATGGACACGCCCATATAATTTTCATATGAAGGAAATAGAAAACAGAAAACAACAAAAAAGGACAAACTAAGGAGTTAAAAACAAATGAGCTAGTGTGAAATAAATACAAGAGTAAAACACATTTAGTATTATTTAAATCTATTCATTTAAAATAACATTCAATAAATTAAGTTTTAATTTATTCTATCAACTGGTAGTTAATAAAGGAAAAATACCTACTGATTAGGAAGGAAAAATAAACAAAAATATATCCTTTATTATTCTTTTTATACTTAATTGTTTAACTAATTGATGTATTCAGTTACAGTATGTTTTTGACTTGACTAGGCTTTTAGTGTATTTTGTCTTCCGTAGTTTCAAAGTGCTGCACATGTTTTTTAGTTTCTTCAGACTTTCAATTAACATTTTCACAGAGAGGTTGGAGGGAGGTTAAAATGCAATTTTTAGTAGAGCTGAGAACAAAGCAATGACCCAGATGTGTGCAGTGACCTGTGCCACTGTCTGTACGAACCAACAACTGGAGTAGAACCGAAAATAGTTATTTAAAAAAAGCTAAATTACATTAAGAGTGTCAAGAGTCAAACTGAAAGATATTTTGGTACATAGAAATACAAGGTTTCTCAGAAAATATAATTATCATAAATGTTTGCAGAAGCAAGCAGATAACTTGCCAAAGACAAATAAGTAAGGCCTTCTGCAACATTTACATGATTCTTGAGTAATACTTGATTGTGAGGAGGCAATTCAAAAAAAGTCTGCACATGTAAAACTTTAGCACCTTATGAAAATTCCAGCTCTCTGTGTCTCTAGTGTCACATAGCGCTGGAGGTGATGAAGACATAGATCCTGGCGAGGAACGAGGTGAACGTCCCCTGCCTCAGCAGCTTCATTTCCACATCTATCAGGAAGTCTTTAGGCTCATGGACTTGTCTCTGCAGGTAGACAGCGCCCGTGAAGCTGTTGAGCTTCCGGGTGCTGAAGTAGCCCTCCTTATTGCCCTTGATGATGCCGATGACAATATGATCACCTGAGTAGGCGGGGGATGGTCCGATTCGGAAGATCTGGGCCGGGATGACGATGTTTGTCTGGAAGCTGAGCTGGTAGTATGTGATGCGCACAGGGGAGTTCTGGCAGTCTAAGGAGTTACTGGGACAGCTGGTCCGCTCACAGCGTCTGTAGAGGAGTCAAGAAAGAGAGAGAGAAACGAAGAGGACAAATGAACATAACAATATTTGGAGGCTTGGTACTTTGGGTTTATTAAAAGACTATATCCCTGAACATTAAAAACTTTACAAACACTGAAACAATGTACTTCTGTCCCTCCCTTCAGGTACCTGCCTGTCTGCCTACCTGTAAGACTTGATTCATCAAGAAACCACTTAAAGACCTTCTCCTGCCTCTGCCTGCACTTGGGTCCAATACTGCACTTTCTGAGTCGTGATAGCATGAAATGACCAGATATGTGGCAGATGTTTCTTTTTTGGAGAAACTATTTGAGGTGACTTACAACAAGGTGACTTTGTGTCCTTGTAACAACTAGAAATATGCTTCCAGTAGTGAGAACAGGGAGGCAGCCGTGTCATTAGCCATGTTTCCATCTAATTGTCAAGCGAATTTTAAGCAAACCTTTAAAATGTCACAAAAAAAAGAAAGAAAACGCCAATTAGGTGTTTCCATCAGCTGGTTTGGAGCAAATAAACCAGGCTATGCAAAGAATAGTTTTGTGAGTTCCAAACCAGAAAAAAAACCAATGACATGGACCTGAGGATCATGGATCTGGGAAAAATGGAGAGAGGTCCTCAGGAATGTGTTTCAAGTGAGGAAGTTCCTACCAACCATGTCTTCGCGCTTTATGGGAAAAAGCCAGCAGAAACTGCTGATCAGTTGTGAGTCACATGTTGCTACGTCAAAAATGGTTTGGCAAAAGTGTATCCATCTCTCATTAGTGCATTAACGCTGCGGAAAAAAAGCCAAAAACACCACCTCAAGCGAGATTTAAAACGTTTTTGTAAAATTAAGGAAGTTTTTTCAAATGTTGCAGTTTCCATCAACTTTTTCAGTTAAACTTCAAAATGCACATAAAAAACATTGATGAAAATACGGCTGTTGGCAAGCCAGGAAGGCCAGTTTTCAAAGTCTTTGGTTGAGGAAATTATTGCCTGTGTGGGAAAAAGCTCAAAATGTGAACATGGTAAGCCAGCGAAGTTACAAGCTACTCTAAAAAGTAGCTAAAGTAACAAGCTGCAACCTGCTAAGGAAATGTATTGTTTTATCGTTATAGACAAGAATTCCTTCGTCCCTGTCTCCATTGAAGCCTTGTATGCTAATAGCAGGAGGAGATAAATGCTGCTGTTGTTGACAAGGTGGGAATGGGGAAGGTGGAGACGATGATGATGATGATGATGATGATGATGATAGTGATGTAAAATTGAGGTGCAGTATATTATATCTGAAGTGTTGATCTTGTGTGGTGACACTAATGTCCAGAATTATAAATATGTGTTATGTTCTGTTAATGGTTATCCATATTAAATCAAATGGTTATGTTGCTAGGGGATGGTGATAATAGTCAATGTGCTTTATACTGTCTAAAAGCCCGGTGCAGCTACGGTGGACAGCCTGCTCCAGAGTAATAATAATAATAATAATAATAAAATTGATTGTAATACATTAAACAAATGCATTATTTTGTGGTGTTATTTATTATAACACAAAACATCTTTTGTTAGCAGTGTTGTTCCACACACTTCACTTGTGAATGAATGGCAAGGAATTCATTTATACTGTTAATTAATTTTCACGTCTCTCCTTCTGTCAGAATACACCCCCTCTATTGCTGTTGTTTCATTCTCTCCTGAATCAGAAGTGTGTGGATGCGGGATCTGTGCAGCAGATAAAATGTAGAAATACTCATTTTCTTTCCTCATGGAGGAAAATATCTTGCGACAGGAAAGTTACACAATGTACACAATACGACTTTAAGTTACCAGACTGCTACTGGGAAAATGTAGTTAAACTGGTAGCACATTCAGCATTGCTAGTCCCCATCTCTGCCCCCTGCTGCGAGGATTAAATGAAAATAGAAATGAAGAAAAAAAGCAAAGCAATGCTGTGCAGCTGAGGATAACGGTTGTACTACAGCAGCTACTCGCAGGGCTTTTCCAGCCTTGTATGCTGGTGCTTTGTGACTACAAATCCATCATATCACAATTTACAGCCTTAAAAGTTGACGTACTGCACCGTAAAATTTCCACAACTTATGCCAAAACAGTGTCATGGAGTCTGCGCCAATGAATCACAGAGTGGCACTAAAGGCAGAGCAGGAGACATTTTTATCTTAGCCATGTGTCCGTGGCTGCCAAGTGTACTCATGAATGAAAGATGTCTCTCCAATGCTGAGCCAGGCCACGTTACACTGAGGTTAATAAGTTGTCTCTTGATAATATTGATAAGAGGCCTCCTGTGGGCTGCGTGCAGAATGTGTGTGCTGTTGAGTCCAGAGACAGCCCCGGCAAGCACCGAGCTGATCAAAGCCATCTGACTTCATCATACCGCTCGATGGGAGTCATGCTCAGTTGCCAGCCAGCCTCTATAGCTGCCATAGCTAACAAGGCCCTTCTGTGCAGCAGACTGCAGTGCAAGGACATGGATGTAGAGTAATTCTCATTAGAGGAACACAGGCTGAGAGGAAACCTATTGAATATCCCACACATGCAGGTCAATGCTTAAAAGGGCAGTATTTGGGTTTTATACGCCCAGGCTACTGCAAAGTAACCATTAGACTGTACGTCAGAGAATTTATTGGTCCCATTACTAATGAAACTTAGACAATGCTCTGCATAGGCTTAACTTGATAATCCAATAAGAAAAAGCACTGGAGCAAAAAGGTAACTCACGTGTCTAACACCTTCTTGTAGTTGGGAGGGCAGTCAAAGGAGAGACATCTGAAGCCTCCCTGGAGGTTATAGCAGGTCTGTCCTTGTGAACAGTTGTGGGTGCCAGTTGTGCACTCGTCAATATCTGGAAAAAATAATAAACAACAAGTGATAATCTCACTGGCAGTGTTTTAGCAGTTTGATTTTGAACAGGCCGTCTTTCATCATCATCGCAGCTGTGATTGTGATGTAACAACCCTCACAATGCAGAGTTTAGGAATGTGTAGAGATGTTTCTCTCATTCGTCCTCTATATTTTTTTACGCAGGCATTCATCTTGGGTTTTAATGGTTTTTACACACACATGAGACAGAAATTTTCTTTTCAGTTTTATTTTAATTTCTTCTTTAAAAAAATTACTTCTAAAAGCGAGATGTAAGATAAATGAGTAATAGCACATTGCCGACACTTGATATCGCATTTATAAATGAATGCACTGATGAATTCAGCTGCACACTATTTACATCAGCTTTTCGCCCAATGTCAGCTGGGATTGGCTCCAGCCCCCTGTACGCAAGATAAGCAGTTGATGATGGATGGATGGATGGACTATTTCCATCAACATAGTTTAAACTTGAGCGTTTGTCTCTTGACATAAATCACTTTAAATGCAGAAAACGCAAATCCAAAATGTACTAAGATAAGATAATAATAAGTAATAAGATGTTAGAAAACCTTCCAAACCTTACATGGGCAAGTCTGTGGAACAAGCTATGGTATGTTGTTCACGGGGGCCTCACCTCTGCAGGTGCGTCCATTGGCAGACATGACATATCCATGAGCAGGACAAGTACACCGGTAGCTTCCAACAACATTCACACACTGGAAGGCACAAAGGTTCCCGATGCTCTGGGAGCACTCATCAAGATCTGTTAAAAACACACATCTCATCAGTCAGGTTAGAGCTCTGTGTGGAAGCCAAATGCTTCTAATCAAGGGTCCAATAGGACATAAGGACCTTTTCTCTTTGTCTTTGTGTGTGTGTGTGTGTGTTTTCTTTGCCTGTGTGACTGTGTTTTTCGTGTGTGGGAGATTAGCGACAGAAGCTACCTTAAGGCCCTGTCACCCAAGACAAAATAAAATCTCTTATCTGTAATGCTGCTGTCAATCTGCCCCATGCCTTCATGGAATGCATGGGGCATTCATTGTATAATTTGTATAATTTCATTGTATAATTATTTGGATCAATGGGACTTAATTCAGTCCTGACAGAGAAGGGTCCACTGTATTTCCCACATTCTGTTTCCCCACAGAGCTTCAATGTTTCACCACACAGTTTAACCTGCTGCAGACACATCAGCTGCAGTCTCTGCCAGAGAAGTGGTTTGGTGCTGAAGCAAGAAAGTAATGCACAGCTGTTCTGTTCCTTTACTGCACTCACCTCAGATGCATGTATGTATGTTATGAATACGCAGAGACTTGATACTATTTTGCCCTTTTTTCAAGACGTGAAATGGAGACAGTTACTGACGAGACCAGACTACCAATCAGTTTTCTGCAAAATGCCTTGTATCTGCAGGCAAGTTGAAGCGCCTGCTTGTTTATAGAAGGACTTGTCCTCATTTGGTTGATATTGGTGGTTTGTTATTGTTTCTCTTACTAGGTTTCTATCATTCTGTATATCCTATTTTCTGCTGTAGAGAAAAGCTACCATAAAAAATACTGTTAAAGGCTCTCTATATAAATTTTTATGTAAGTATAGCATTTTTTTAAATTTTTGTTACAAATTGACTGGAATTATTGACTTGTCCTGCACCGGCCTCGTGCAGGGCATGCATGGCTTGCATTAGTGTCTGCTACATTGTCTTTTTTGACATTACCACTAGGGAGTGCCAACATCAAACACTTAAACATGTAATGCCTTTAAAGCTGCACTGTTCTTTTCTTTGCCTTCACAGCAAGTGAACACTCCCTGGCCTCTTTAGTGGGTACATCTACACAAGCTAATGCAATCCAACAGAACAGCCATGTAACATGTTCTACCTTTATATACCCATATTGAGAAACACCTCTCAATATAATACAGAATAGTTTAACACCACCGTAACCTACAACCTCAATAATAACCATGTAGTTAAATGAAAACCTATAATTGCCTTATGAAGTTGTTGTTACTAACATGTTAGATCAATCACATAATTATACATCCAGCAGATTCATTTCTAATATTCATTTGAAGCAGTGTGTCTGTCCAATTGGCTAATATATGTCTAGTTGTTTTGGTCCCCGACCAACACTACCAGTCTCTACCTAGTAAGCTCAGTAGAAAATACCTTCACAGGTGTGTCCATCCTCTTTCAGGTAGTAGCCATGGTGGCAGTAGCATTGATATGAGCCATAGATGTTGGCGCACTGCTGGCTACAGGGGTTTTTGTCACATTCATTCACATCTAAGCACAGAAAAGAAAAGGCATGATTAGAATTATCGTGAATTACTGTGTTTTTCTTATTGTCGGCAAATCAGCAGGACAGTGTGTGTGGGACTCAGTCAGAATAAACTACAGTGCGTGTTTTCACGGTAATGAAGGAACATGTCACCCCCCACTGCAATAGTGTGGCTCACTGATGTGTTTTAACAGTTTCTGGATACATTTGGAGCTCTATGGCTCAGAGGAAAAGGATGTATCAGGCTCTGGTTACATACACAATAACTGTTAGTAGGATCATTGTTGTTTTTTTGTCCTTTCATAGGATTTGTTGAAAATAAAAATCTAAAATACTGCCAGCTCATCTTTTCATGTAATAAACTCCACCTTCTGTTCCTGTAACAAAGTTGTCTTTGTGTACTTTGTGTACCAGCAATTTTATTTTTAATGACAAAAAAGAAGTTACTATGGTGATTTCTTAGGAAGAGCATTGTGGCATTATAACTTCAGTCATTTTGACGGTGCAATGATGGTCTGAAAAGAGCTTTAAACAGCTTTCCTAAGAAATACAAGCTTCAAGTGTCTGGAATGTAATCTGGAAAGCACTAATCAAAATTTAATCATGTTGCTCAGAGAAGCTTTTGTGCAAAAAAAAAAGCCCAGATACATGCAAAGCTTCACCTTTGGATTGTGAACAGAAACCTTCACTGAACTTCACTTGATTAAGCTCCCTGAATAATTGCTGTGACAAACTGAACATAATGTGAATCACACTTCTGGTCAGCTTTGCTCTTTGAAGCACAACCATGTCTTCAACACGCTGATGACTGATGGTACCACAACCTGGAAATCATTATGTACCAGACGGTTCAGCATCACAGAGATAAAGACTAAATTCAATTCCAACAGAAAACAGCTTTTGCTTATAACAAGGCTACACAAGACTCATGAACAGTTTTCTATCAATATATATCATATCCAAAATCTGTGTAAAAACTGCATTTGGCTTTTGATGCCAACGCTCTCCCGAGAGGCTTACCTCTATGCCTTAAGTTCTTCAAGGAATATTAGACAGTCCACCTAAACAAGGTGGCATTTAAATTCTCAACCTGTTGGAGAACAAAACTTAAAGAACTTACCTTCACAGTTCTTGCCATCAAATGCTAGGGAGAAGCCAGCTGTGCATGAGCAGTGGTAGGAGCCTGGGGTGTTTTCACAGGTCTGGGCACAAAGCCTGCCAGGATACCGCCAGCACTCATTTACATCTGTCAGTGCAGGAGTGGGAGCTATTAGACAGCAGACAGATACCTCTGGGCCACTGAGCACTCACTGTCAGTTCTCATTCAAACACACAGAAAACAATGCTGTTGGCTTATTTATGATATCCCTACATGCATCTATTTAACAATAAGCCATACATTTCCCAGGGGAGGGTAAATTAAAATGCCATTGAAGTGGCAAAAATCAAACCTATAGAAGGGATTCCAGTTAAACAAGTGATGATGGTAGAAAACACATTACTGCAATGTTATGATACATGGTACA